>KK122374.1:636607-654775 GCA_000611955.2 Stegodyphus mimosarum
TACATATATAATATATTTAACACATTAAATAATTAATTATTGTTGCGTGAATATTAATTAAAAATGGAAAAAATGGACCTTCAGAGCCAACAGGTATATATCTATACACTAGTACAGAGCCTACTCATATAAAAATTAAACTCTGCATCATCGGAAAAAAAATTGGGAAATTTACTTTTAGACTCGGTAAATCTAAGAGCTATACATTCCGTATATATAAGAAAAAAAGTTTGACAACTAAATTAAAAACATAATCTAATAGTTTATCTTACTATATATCAATTTTTAAGCTTTAAATTATGAGTGGCAATTTAAAAGATGTGTGGAAGATTAAAAAACAAATAAATAGAGAAAACTAGAGTAAAAATAAAGGCCTTTTTAATTGTTTCTTAGTATTTCGAATTTGTACCAAATCAGTGAAGTAAACAGTAGTAAAGTGCAAGCTACTAAATCTGTTAGAACTATTTAAGAGACATCAATTTCTCATGTCTGGTATTATTTCACTTAGCTTTAACTGTAAATTAGGATCCACTTTTAACTCTGTTCTGTATTTATTTTCAAATATAATATGGAAGAAAATCCATATTCAGACAAATTGGTTCTGCAAAAAGGCAATAAAAATTCAATAGCTTTATTTGAATGCCTTTGAATTCTTTTTTTCGGTGCAGCCAAATGTTGACAAGTGGGCTATTTTTGAAATCTTCAGTTAAAGTTCGATCGCAGGAAATTCCTATCAATTGTTCTTTTTCTTCACGACATTTTAGAATTTAATAGTTAAAAGTACTTTGTTTTCTTTGCGTACCGCCTACTTTTCTCTTGCGTTCCACCGGTTCTAAACCATACGGCTTTGTCGGTCAGAGGGTTTTAAAGGTCATGAAATCGGTAATACTGGTGCAAAATAGAATTTAAAATTTATCGTAACTTCGAACGTATGGTGATATTTATATTAAAAGCGATGATCTTGGCACACAATGAGTATGAAAGATACCCGTCTTAAAATTCCATGCTTTAAGAAGTTAGACATCTCTCGAGTACGAGAATAAATTTATATTAAGATGTCCAAAGAATTTCACATTATATATAATTGTTAGGGAAAAACTGTAATACTCTGAATAACATAATCAAACTATGAACAGTAAGCACAAATATTTCGCTAACAAAAAAAGAAAATTACCTAATAAAATATATTATTTGACGTGAAAATGAGTGAAACATTTTCTGTTTCGTTTAAATGATTAATATATGCTGCTGGCCACCGTAAATGCAACACCCTGAAGGAAGCATGCAAATAGCACGAAACTTATAACATGCATTAGCGGAGGTGACATATGCAAATCATTAGAATTTCAACGCAGACGCACATCGCCATTTCAAAGCGCTGTTTAAGGCTTGGAGTTTTCGACGATTTCAAGTTCGGCAATTGTGTTTTTCTTGTACTTTTTACAAAAAAAAAAATGGTCAATTATGCCTCGTAGTCAACAGCGATCATCGTTTGATCAAGTATCCGAGTTCGACAGAGGAAGGATAGTGGCCTACCGAGAGTGTGGATTACCTTTTAGAAAAATCAGTAGTCGTGTTGGACGAAACCAAACAACTGTAATGCGGATATGTGATCGGTGGATGCAGGAGGGTACGACGGACCGACGTGTTCGATCGCATCCACCTCAGTGCACCACTTCACGTGATGATAGGAACATTGTACGCATGGCAGTGACGGATCCCTCAGTCACATCAGGAACCATAGCACAGCACATTCAGTCTGTAACGCATCATCCAGTGTCTGCGCGTACCATTCGACGCCGTTTACAGCAGAGTGGTCTGTCCGCAAGACGTCCATTGCTTCGTCTACCCTTGACGCAGAACCACAGACGTCTCCGCCGCCAATGTTGCGGTGAAAGAAGGATGAGGACGGCAGAATGGAATGAAATTGTCTTTACTGACGAGTCGCGCTTCTGTCTGCAACACCACGATGGTCGGATTCGAGTCTGGAGGCACCATGGAGAGAAGATGCTGAACAGCTGGGTTATGCACCGCCACATTGGTCCTGCACCGGGTATTATGGTATGCGGTGGTATTGGATCTCACTCTCGCACTCCTCCAGTACGCATTGCCGATACTTTAAACAGCCAGCTCTACATCTCCGAGGTGTTACAGCCAGTTGTCCTTCCTTACCTTTAGGGCTTGCCCACAGCCATATTTCAACAGGATAATGCGCGACCACACGTGGCACGCATTGTCCAAGGATTCTTTGTCTATCGCCAGATTGAATTGCTTCCCTGGCCGGCTCGCTCTCCGGTGGTCCATGGTTTCTGAACGATTGACCCAGATTACATCCCAAGCTGCCACATCAGATCAACTTTGGCAACGTGTGGAAGCTGCTTGGTCTGCTGTACCACAAGAATACATTCAAAGTCTCTTTGAATCAATACCGAGGCGTGTGGTAGCGGTGATCTCCGACAATGGCGGCTACTCTGGCTACTGATTCTGGAAGAAACCACAATTCACAGAAGTCTATAAATTTAATCATTTGATACTTGGTCAACATATTATCTACTGAATAAATTTTGTTGTGATATCTCTTGTCTTTCTTGGTGTTGCAATTTGGGTGGCCAGCAGTGTAGTTTTAAATCTTGTCAGTATGGCTAATGCGATTAAAATATTTCAGAAAGACTCATTGTAATTTGCTAGTAAGTCTAAAAAATCTTCAGCTGTCCTATTCATAATTCTGTGTCTGCTGAAATTACTAGAGAGACTGTATATTAAAATTTATTACAGACTAACTCTCTTTTTCTGTTTTTTCATTTTAAAATTTATTTGGCTTTATTGTATTATGCATTAAGTTGTTATGTGCCCCCCTAATTTAAAAATATTCTGCATATATTTTTCTTTGACAGCGTCTACCTAAGGTTAAGATGAGAATTTTCGCCGCTGATTATTTATATTAAGTGTACTCAAACCTTTTATTTTTCTTTTACAATATTTTTCTTTTTCTTTAAATGAGATAACTGTTCTCCTACTTCTGATTCCTTTCCCAGAACGTGACGTCGAATATTTCATTTAAATCGATTGGCGTCGTTACGATTGTTCAAACTAATTCCGGCCACTTTTTAAATGCATTTGAGATAACATGCATGCATACTTCCGTTTTCGTTAGTATTTATTTATTCTGTGTATATCATTTTGCGGCCTACTTATTATTTATTTCGATCTTTTCGAGCACTCTTTGGCGCCAAAACATATCACTGAGGAAATAATCAACTCCGGAGATCCGTTTTGCCTTGGTCTTTTATTTTCGAAATATGTCAGCCCAAATTCTCAGAAATTTTTCTAGGAAATTGAAATGGCAAGTCTACATAAGATGCTATTTTCCGCAAACAGAGCGAAACTCTTAAAATCTAAATTCAAAGAGTCTATCATATGATTTATGCATAATATTAAGTAGTTTCATCTACGTTAATGGATGTATTCGCTATTACGAATGGCTAAGCTAGGTTAATTGAATATGACAAAGCACACGAGGACCACGCCTAAAGGAAGAGATGTCTTGCCAATAGAAAATGTCTCAGAATTTACATTATACAGAGGTAAACCATGAAAAACACCTACGCAATAATTTTCCCCCTAATTTAAAAATATTCTGTATATATTTTGTTTCGACAGTGTCTACCTCAGGTTAAGATGAGTATTGTTGCCGCTGACGAAGTATTAAAAACAGTGAATGGCATTCAGCTGCTTTGGTTTCATCCTAATGAGGAATGTGGAGGGCTGTGAATCCACCTGTTTGAATCTTATGTGTTTCGATCTATGCTTAAGAAGTATACGAATGGACAACTTCTTCTTCAAGAGTTATGCTTTAGCCCAGTGCAACTGTAAAGATATTTGGTTGCGGAGAGATTAAACTGTAATATAATGATAGAACAAGTTATATAACCTGAAAGAGATTTTAAGATTTAAAACGTTTTTATGAAAAAAGTAGCGGAGATTTAAGGCCTGAAGACTAACAAATATTTGAGCCCCTATAGGTGTAACTCTTAAGACATCTGGGCTGAGAACGCAAATAGGCATATTTGAGATCTATTTTTCTTGCATTTATTCTTTTAAAAAAATAAAAATTTCTTTCATTAGACTTCTCTTAAGGCTTTGACTATTGCTGCAACTTACGTTTCTGACAAATAAGTTATGAACCAATATTGGGATCGACTTTATTGCTCAGGTACACGACCTACGATAAAACCCTTAAGCTTATAACCCTTAAGCACCAGAATCCCATTCTTTTACCAACAGGTGAATACTGCACTTAATCAGCGTCTCACCACTATTTGGGCCTGACAACTTCTCCCCGTAGATGAGGTAGTAAGGGAGCTTGACTTTCATTATCTTCCAGCAACAGAAGACATAATTGCATTTTCGCCATTTTTTTCTCATCTTAAGTGACCGAATTTCATTTCAATTTGTAACTCATAGCAAAGAAGTTCTCATGTGTTCTGATTGAAAGGAATCTTCATGCTACAGGCCCATTTTAGAAAGCTCAAATCACATTTTCTTCTCTCGTGCTCTCTAAATCAAATCAGAAGCCTTTCGTTTTATAACGAAAGTAAATGCTAAAATAAATTTCGTTTATGTTAATTAGCCAACTATTTTATGTTTTGGATCTTTACTGTCACTTCTCCCTTTTATTTTACCGCCAGAATTCAAATTAGTTAGCCTGTATTTATAGTGAGGTTTTTAGATCGTAATAGAGAGCGTATTCTGCTTCTCGAGTCCACGTTACTAGGTTGCTATATCAGATCAGATTTGTAGTCTTCGGCCTTGCATATAACTGCCGGTATTGAAGCTCTACGCCGGTAGATGAGTGAGCTGACTTCGCGTTTAATTGATTTCTATAGCCTTCTGCTACTAGCTTACTTGAATTTAAATTCATATTTGATTATTCATGTAAGTTATCTCACCATAAGTTCTAGTTGAGTTTGTAGGCACGAATATGCCTTCCATTCTTCTTAGTTTTAAATCAAAGGGTCCTTTTATACCCTTCTGAAGTTTCATTTGTTATTTTAGACTTAGCGATAATTCGCTTTATGTCTGCCAAGAGTTTGGGCATTATTAGATGGTTGCAAAATATACCAAATTTTATAAAATGTTGGAATTTTATCACAGGCTGAATAGAATTCAAACTCAGAATCGAAACAAGAATACTAACTAGTGTCTGTGCCAGACGATTTTGCTATTCCTAAGGAGGATCTCAATTTTTTGTATTAAGATTTTATATATTTTTCAAGTTGGTCTGTGGTTTATTAGACAGGTTTTCTTAATACTAGACATTATCGTTTTGGACAAGTTCACATGTTTTATAAGGACTGAAACAATTTTAAAATGCTTCGAAATACAGAATATCGTGTGTTACAAACAGAAATAAATCTTTGGAATGAAAGATTCAGCTATAAAAACCTTTGTCTTCGTGAAAAATTATTTGCTAAGCAGTTACGATCTTCACCAAGAAGAATGATCATTTATGAATAATTTTATGAATTACAAAATAAGGGTTACAAAGTAATGTAAGCAAATAAAATGATCCTATCCACTGAAAATAAAGTAAGCCATCGATGTGATAACTATTAAAGGCCTTAAAAGAAATTTCTTTGATTAAAGTAAGCTTTATCGAATTTATTTTCCACATATATGTAATCTCTGTTGAATTTGTGTATTTTTTATTTGTTTCATCATGCTTTTGTTGTTGCTTACATGACCTACTTTAGCCTATACTGAAAAACATGCAATAGAACAAAGTTACAGATTATGAACGATCTCGTGAAAGTGAGGAAGATATATCAAAAAAAGAGTCAGATCTCATTGTTATGTTTCTTTGGAACACGAGAGATCATTTTGCTTTTGCCACGAAACTATTCCCTGAGTCAGGAAAGGACAGAATTTGCAGAAGATAAGACTGCACAACAAATGCAAACAAAGTTACTCATATTCAAGCTGTAATCACTCTCATAGCTAACTGTATGTTATCAGTTCTGCCTTATCACTGGCAAGTTGAATCTTTGACAACTACTTAACAGCAGAAGTGTCGTGCATTTATTTTATTAAACAGCAGAAGTGTCGTGCATTTATTTTATTAACGTGCATTTACTTTTTTATCAAAGAAAAGTAACTGTTATTTTGATGGGCTTACAATGGCCTAGAGGATAAGCCGAACTTTGATAGCTTGACCTAAGTTCAGATCTTGAAATCTTGGAGAATAAGATGGTTGTAGGGATTCTGAGGTTTTCTCATGTCTAATGTAAATGCGAACCATTTGCTATTAGAAGTACTCCACGATCTCGTCCCTGTCTATATTTCACTCTCGAATGGTTTGTCTTAATCAAATAATCAAGTAGCTTTTCATTGTGAGGAAACTAAGAAAAAAAATTATTGATCTAATGGAAGTGAATCTATTCTGAGTATCTATATTTTATTTCATTTGTTCCTATATGAGGCTATTTATTAGATTGTTTCCTTCGTGCTGACTACAGTAAATTAACCTTGTATCATAGAAGTAAACGCTATAAGAGGAAGCACCCTTGTAGAATCATTAGGTTATTTTTAACACAGGAGATATGAAAAATGTGCAGTGCCCTCATCCGGAACTCGATTCTGGATCTCTCGAATACATGTCGATTATGCTTTCAACTACACCATGAAGGCATGTGGAAAGGAAGAATATACATACTCTCCCTTTTAAAGAACGACTGGAGATTAGGAGATTCAATCGCCAAATCCTGGTTGCCATGTATTATCATCCACCAACTTTTAGCTTGAGTTTCACTTATAGAGTTACTTGTAGACTTAAAGCAAAAGACGTGAAAAATGCAATGTCCTCGCCAGGACTTGCACCTGGATCTCTCAAAATACTCGTTGAGTGTGCTGGTGTTACACTACGAAAGCATGTTGGAAGGAGGAAGAAAACCTTAACCATTCTCATCATATTTCCTTAATTTAACTAAGTTTATATCAATTACCATTATTGGTAAATTTGCAGTTTCAATAGCCATAATAAATAATCCTGAATTATGACGTACACGATATCAAGAAAATCTGAATCTGATAGAACAAAAATGGCTATAGTATTTTAATAGTATCTCCTTTAGCAAAGCGGTAACGAAATTTCCCTTTATTCCCACTTTTTATTAGCTGCTAATTTGCATGCTTCTGAAGTGACACAATAACTTGGAAGCAAACAATCAATTGCAAAGCGTAAAGATAACAATTTTGAATGTTAAGCAATTGATAAATTGTAGATATCACAGATTACATTATGTTATATTACATTTACTACAGATTTAAATGCAGGATAACGCAGTCGTTCTTTCAGATGGTCTCTGTTTCCGGCAATGGAAGTTATCCTACGACCATTCGACGGCTTAATACTAATTTAATTACTAATAAACTGATTTTACCAAAGAAAAGTTCAAGATATCCATAACACAGCAAGCATTGTAATGCAAATGGCTGGATTAATTCCATTTTATCTTAACCAATACTAGAATGAACATCCTGTCTACTTTTCTTACTAATTTCGCCGTTATTTTGAGATGTACACAGGGGGCTAAGGAAATCACCATTCTAAAATAACTTAACAAGCGCATTTCCTTGCATATGAGTGTCATTTGCTTCGGCGTTTTATTGTGACGCCAACAGAGTCTCTTGAATGTAAAGCTTGACGTCACTAATGGATATCACTGGCGAACGGGCAATCCATTTTTATAGAGAACAGGAAGTTGGAAAAAAAGAATCAGGGTTTTCTCCGTATTGATATATCTTATCCAATACTTGGGAGCCGATAACGACTTGATGCTTATTCTGTCATTTGGAAAAATTTCCTTCACACGCTGACACCTTTCTCAGTAAGTCTCTCTCTTGTTGTGTTTATTATTTATAGACTTTAATGTATTATATCTTTAATTTAATGTGTTTGCTTACGGAATAACAACGAACAATAATATTCTGCATGATTGGTATACAAAAAAGGAAAACATATGCTCATGTATTAGATCGCTTGAATCACTAGGTATAAAAAAACACCGATCTATGGCCTTGTCAGGGCTTTTTATTGCATATTAAGGGCATGTGTATCATAACCTATCATTAATAAACTTTGGCGTTATCACCTAAATGCATGCACATAATGATTGATAATTAAAGGAACTAACTCACATATTCAGTGTTATTTCTTTAAATAAGTTAAAATCTCAAATGATGCTTTGCGTTTCAGTTTGTTTTCCTTTGAATAGAAAGGAGTGTAATTGTTATAAATAAGAGTTTGATGTATTTATGAATAACTTTACCTCATAATCTGACTTGACTATTTTTACAGTAATGTATGAATAAGTAATTGTAGATACAATGTATATAATAATCACGACCAATGAAAAATCTGTGGACCTGAAAGCACAAGTCTATTTTTTTACAGGTTGTAGTCATATTTTTTTTTAATTTAAGACCTTCTAAACACAGAGTAAAGCAGAAAAAAAAGGTGTATTTATGGGATGTTCAATTGGAATTAAAATATTATTTTCAATATCATATTTATGAGTTGTAAAATGCATGTCTTTAAAACTGCACTGGTAATGCTGTTCCGTTCTTTAATCGATTATAGCAAAGCACGCGAGGCCTTTCGATATAAAGAGAGGTATGCTTTCGTGGAAGAATTTCTCGAGCAAATAGAGTTGTAGGAGTAAGAGTTCGTATTTTGGCTGAGAATAAAATCCAGCGTGAACTATCAGCTTTCAAATGTGCTATCTACTAGACCAATAGTAGAACTTATACGTGTACTGAAAATTTATTATACTGGAGTTTGATAATGTTAGAATTTTGTCGCAGCATAGTAAATTGCAGCCGCAATTCTCCTGAAACCACATTAGTTTATATGCCTCTTCGTCAAAAATAGCTCTACTGTTCGGGAAATTTTGAAGCAAAGTTAGGTCCGTCCGCGGGGCCAAATGACCGATAAGCTTCTCCAGTGGATCGGTTGCCCTGCTGTAGGAGGGAAAAAAAGGCAGTCATCTATGTTGTTTTCTATATTTTAAAATTTTATTTGAATAGTTAAGATTTCGCTTTATTATATTGCGAGAACAAATATTATTTTTTGTGATATTAGTAGCAGGCTTTATATTATTTAGTAAGCCAAATTATTCTTTGGTTTATACTTGCTTGTATTTCTCAAAATTCGTTTGGTCTGCAGAATTTAGAATCAGACTAACTCTAGTTAGCTAATATATCATGCATATGGGTAAGTTTTTTTTTTTTTTTTTTGTAAAAAAAACGACAACCTGGATTTGGGTATGGTATGTAGCTTACGTATCATGCGAATATAATATTGAAGGAAATATTTCTGCATAAAAAAATAATCTGGGAGGTGTGTCGTGCTGGTTATCAACGTGACCAGTAGACATGCTTTTCTCCATCGTGGTGCGGCGATTTGAAGCGTAGAACCTTGGCATGAAATACGGCTATCGAAGACTAAAACGGGAGTAGAAATCTAGCAGAGTATCTCGGACAGCATTATTTTTCCCCCCAATGGCAGGCCCTCATCCGACTTCGGCTTGGCCACTACTAAGTGCAGAAGTGGTAGTCACTTTATTATGAAGGCACCTAATAGGTGGCCACCTTTGCCTCCTATGAAGGGACGGACAATTACAGCCATGCCTTCTCCGGGATTTGAACCCAGGTCCTTTGGTATCGTAGCCGGCTCCCTTAACCACTATATCGTCTGGATGGCTTTCGGACAGTATTCACTGTAAGTTACGCGTGGAATGGCTGCAGCCAAGTACCTGCCGACTTAATGTATGGTCAAGTAGATTCTACTGATATAACGCAGCAGTTAAACTTAATCACTCGTTACTCATCTTACGTTTTTCTCCCATATCACGTAGGCTGACTTGTTGTATTCATTCATTTTGTTAAGCTTAAGAAAAATGCCATTAAAACTTATGTTTCACTGACATCAGTCATGCTTCTTTGATAGGCAACCATATTTTCTACTAAGTATTACTCTCAGTAACATTAAAAACCAAACAACAAAGGCGGCCGCATGTTTTACGCTCCAAGGATTTCAGCTGTTTGCACGTTCCGGTAATAAACAGGAATTTCAAGGATAAGGGCTACAGTTTTGTTAATTTTAATCTTATTCTTTAAATAAAAAGGCATTCCAATGACCTTTCTGAAATAAAAAATTAGTTCCGTAAATTTTTCCTTTGAAAATTAAAGAAATCCTTTATACCGCATACACAAAATTTTAGAAATGAATTACAGGTGAATTTTAATCAACACGGAAATGTAGGCATCACAAGACGCCGACAAACCAAGGTTACCGATGATCTGCACATAACCTTTATCTTCTTCAAAATGCGGTTACTAGCAACGCACTGTTGACCTTATTCGCAACATAAACAAATGAATGCCTAATTTGTATAAAATCGACATTAAATACTGCATGCTTACGATAGAATAGAAAAGAGGGAAAATATTGCTAATAAAATAATAAAGAAGTGAAAATACAAAACGATAATGTATTCGTCAAAACTTGTTTACGTACTCTATTCGGAGATGAATCGTCTGTTTTCGTGCGGACATCAGTATACGAGATGTAAAAACTATAGATATTATACTTATCATTGTCATCAAAACATCAAAAATTGAAGGTTTTTTATGATAGATTATCTGTATATCTTATCGTAATAACAGACTAGTATATATATATGTGTGTATTTACAAATAATCAAATGTAAGGAAGGACTGTTAAGAATCCTACGTCTAGGCTGCAGTGATTTAATTAAACATAATTATAATTAAAGAGAAACACCCCTATTAAAATTCTTATTTTTCAAATTAAATTAAGAAAGCTAATAAAGTAAAAGAATTAACTGTTTGAAGTCTATATTAATTCCAATTTACAATGCTTGAATTTCAAGTAACTTATTTTTTTATAATTTAAAAAGTTTTAGAAAAATTTTACAAGTATTAAACAGTGAAAGTTGAATTGGCATGGAAAAATTGCTTTACTGGCAAGGCCAATAGTAGTGGATATGCATGAAATTGTGACAAAAATTTAAAAATAAATTTGAAGCCAAATTTTGTTACAATTTTATGCATATCCACTACTATTGGCCGTTGATAGTAAAGCAGTTTTTCCATGCATGCCAATTTAACTTTTACTATTTAATACTTATAAAATTTCTCTAAAACCTTTTTTAATTTAAAAAATTTTTAATATTACTTAAAAATTTCGAATTTGTAAATTGGAATTTATTTAGACTTGATTGTAATTCTTTTATTTTATTAGCTTTCTTAATTTAATTTGAAAAATAGGAATTTTAATAGGAGTATTCTCCTTTAATTATATACATAATATTCCCCTTTTATTATACCCCTATAATAACACAAACACACACATATATATATATATGTGTGTGTGTGTGTGTGTGTGTGTGTGTGTGTGTGTTTATGTTTATAATTAAAGGGGAATACTCCTATTATATATATAATAATTACAAAATATTTTTATGCAGTTTCCGCATTCATACTATATCTAAATATTTTTAGTTTTTTCAATATTTCCAGGCTATGCCCATCAGTAAGTTTAGAAATAATCACAGATCTCAAGAAAAAAAGAAGAAATTAAAAAAGGCAATTTGAAGACTAAGTAATTCGGATAGGCCTACTAATTTTAGTTTTAAGCTCCCAGAAATAAAAGATATATAATATAAAATCTTATATTTAAAATTATGTTTTCAAAACTAAAATACAAATGGTAAAAATAAAAAAAAAGAATAAAAAAAAGTTATATATATTACATTATTCCACTATAAATTAACACTTCTTATAGATTTGTACACTTGTTTAAAAAACAGGGAAATTAATTATTCAAGACATAATTATGCTGTATCTCTCACTATATGTCTTGCAAGCGGTTTGCAGCAGATATTTCCCTCAAGTGCCATACTTTCTATTTTGCCAAGCCCCACCAGCGGCCGAGCGGTAAAATTGCTGAACACTGGTAGTTCGATCCGGGGCTTAAATCCCGGCGAACGGGCTGGTTGCGCGTTTTCATGGTTTTCCTCATGTGTAACATATATACAAACCAGTTTCTCTTGGAAAGTCCTCCGCGAAAGCATCCCTCTCTTCGGCAAATAGCCTTCGAGTGCTTTGCCATAATCAAATAAATCAAACCAAACCATCTATTTTGATAGGATGCCAAATCCAAGAGCTGAAAACAGTAAAGATGTTAACAAAAATTCCAGGCGTGTGTATTTAAAAAGGGCGAGCAGAATTAAACAGCGCGAATTCAAGCTCTCGTTATTTAACAGCAAGTATTACAACCCATGAATCAAGAGATCCAATGCACCGAGAGAAAAATTGGGCAAAGAATATCGTAAACAGTTATTGATGCACGCCTTCTTATCTTCCTTTATGAACACATGAAAGTGGAAGCACTTTTTTGAATACAGAAAGGTAGACCAGATGGCTATTAATTTCCTATCGTTTACAGATTAAACCTCTTATCAGCTGAAAAGAGAATGGGAGGACAGAGTTCATCACTTTCTATTTTAATAAATGCGCTTTTCTAAAGATCACACACAAAAAAAATATTTCATAAATTTCTGTTTTTTTTTTTCCAGTTGATTTCCAGATTTCTGCTTTAAAATGCGCAAACGATTTCCACCTCGGAATCTAAAACTGACTGTCGTAGGAGACAAGCGTGTCGGGAAAACTTCACTCCTTAAGACATACGCCCACGGGGTCTTCCCTCAAGGTGAATACGTTTCCACTGTATTTCCGTAAGTAAAATTCCTTTTACTTTCTGTTACTTGAAATATAGCCAACTCTGCTGATTGCATAAGCTTTTTTTTTTTTAATGTGTATTGAGTGAACACAGTTAAAAAAAGTATCCGGTTTTCACTTTTCGTGGCTTTTTTAATTAAATGTTGCTTAAAACACTCCTTTTTCTGAATTTACTTCTAGAAAAAAAATCTGGATATTTGGATTTTATTCTACAAAATCAATAGTTTACGAGGGGCTTTACTGTTATTTACTTGCCTGTCCAAATTTAGAAAACCAGATTTAATTTATTGGTAAATAGGTAAGGGTAATAAAAATAATTTATCACGAAAATGCGCTGCAGAAAAATTACATAAAATTTCAATATGTTGTAAAAAAATTGCATGAAATTCATTTCAAATGAATTGGAAGAACATGGTCAGAAATATGTAAATATTAGTTATAAATCTTAAATATGAATGTTACACGGCAAATAAAATCTAAATGTTAATTAGATGTGCATATAAATCGTACTTTTGTATAAAATCGGAATTTTCAAATAAGTCGCACATTTTTTTCTAATTTGCTTCAGAATATTAAATAGAAAGTACTACATTCATTTGTTTGAATACTAAATGAAAATTTAATTAAAGATTTTTATTTTTTATTTATTAAACATGTAGCGACATTAGGTTAATTTGAAACCAGGAGGGATAAAAAATGAGCAAAGCCTTCGCCGGGTATCGAACCACGGACCTCTCGGTTACACGTCGAGCGTGCTGACCACTACACCACGAAGGCATCCTCAGAAGGTGGGAGAAATACCTTATATACTTTCCCTTTTAAAGGCGACTGAGGTTTGGGGGACCCAATCGCCAAATCCCAGTGGTGAAGAATCATCATCCACCACCTTTTTAGTTCGGGCGCCAGTTGTAGATTTATCATGTTATTTTCGATGTCAGGAAGCTGAAGAAATGAGCAACGCCTTCGCCGGGAATCGAACCACGGACCTCCCGGTGATGCGTCGAGCATGCTGACCATTACACCACGAAGGCATGCGAAGAAGGCGGGAGAAATACCTTATAAACATTTCGAAAAGGTATTTATTATTTTCAGAAAGTGAATTTCTTGTCGGAAGAAAATAGAAGTATTACAACTTGGGAGAAATATTTCTTACATGCCTCGAAGAATCCAGTGAAATAAATGCGCAGTTAGTGTTGAACAATTAAACCTTCTCTTTATTAAATAAGAGCACAATTCTCCGCGTGGAATTAACATACTTTAAAATAGCAGATTTTGAGGACGAAGAATTTTCCTTCGAAGTGTTTACTGACAAAAATACTTTTTATTTAGGTAGATCGGTTAAAACGAACGCATAAGGTGCTCGTTTCAACTAAAATTAAGCTGACAAATTAATTTTACCCATAAAAAATACTAAAATGAACAGTATAATTTATAATATTAAAAGTTTTTCACCTGGGAGCTCCAAAATTTTGTAAATTTAATAAATATATATATATATTTAGAAAGTTATATATATATAGGATGAAAAGAAGATAAGTTTTTATGAGAGGTATCATTTAAAATTCAGTGTAAGTCCGAGCGTGCTCTAAAAACCACCGAACTACGTCTTTAGATTTAGTTTCAACGATTACCTCGTACAATTCGTTTCGTTATGCATGTGCATAGTCCAAGTTATGTCACTAATTTAATTCAGCCGATGGGGCAAGGGGCAATATCATCAGTGGAACGACTTTACCATTTTGTTCTTTTCATAACTCTTGCTGAAGATGATGATGAATTCATGAAGTTCTTCAAAACATTGACTGTATTGGATGCCATTTACGAACTAGGAAAAGCTTGATCGAAAGTAAAACCAAAAACATTGGTTCTAGGATTCGATCATGGAGAAAAATTCTTCTTAATATAGGAATTGGAGATTTATATAATTGTGAGGAAATCGGGGAAATAACCGAAGCTGTGTGCTAGAAAGCTGAAAGTGTAAAATTCTTCGGAAATGTCGATCGAGAAAATATCGAGCAGTGATTCGGTGGCTGTCCGATTGAGTTGGGCTTGAAGGATGCGGATATCGTTTCAAATGTCACAAGCATAAAAGACAGCAATGGCTTCTGTTGAAACTTAGTTGGACGTTTTCGACCAAAGATAATTCGAATACAATGATAAAACAGCACTTCGTAAAATCAGCAGCGAAATTCAACAAGTATTTAAACATTCTCAAAAACAAAGTAATTTTTTTAAAAGAAATTGATAGTTTAGATTATCCGTATTTTCCTTGTTCTCCAGCATTAGTCCGGAAAATTGAGAGTACACCGTATGTATGTAACATATGTACTGTATTATACGTTTATGTGATTTAAATCCATGGGAAATTAAAAGCACATAAATAAGGTAAAAAAGTAACCTTGGTTTAAGGGGGAAAAAACGAAATAAAGTAAAGGTAAGGAAGATTAGAGTTTCGGATATTTGGACTCCGGGTAACTTGAATTCTACTGCACGTGATAAGAAAGACTCTTCAGTTGCATAGTATCCTTCTGCTGTACTTCAGTATAACTGAGATCAGTGGAACAAAAGAAGAATAAAAAGTCTTATGTGGACACCACATGATTTCATTGTACGGAATATTAACTTATGCGCATTTTTTTCTGGATTTCATTTAAACTCATTTCCTCTGAATTCATCAGAGATAGATTTCTCATTCAATTAATTCAATTCTCACTTCGCGGCAAAGCAAAAAATACATAAAACCTCAAAATGTCTTCATTAAAAATTGAAAAATATAGAAAAACATAAAACACCAAATACAATTAAAACAATTAAAAAACAGTTTTTACAATTAAAATTAGAGTTTTTACGCAAAAGCAAGCAATTCAGCCAACAGGCAAGAGGGCAGATTTTTCGGTGCGCAAAACTGAAAGACCGCTTTTAGACCCACTCGACAAAAAGGCACTGAAAGTGCAGAAACTGAATTCGCTATTATTGATAATTCTATAACTATTGCATGTTGATTAATTAAAGGCATAAAACCCCGAAGCGGAACATAAGAACAACATAATTCAATTATTTTGAAAGCAAAAAAGTGCACTATTTACTAACATATAAGAATTTTTAAAAAACTGAGCTCACGGAGCCGATTAACAGTGTGGGTACATATATATAGATATTTATATACTTTTGGTGTGGCCGACTGC
Organism: Stegodyphus mimosarum; assembly: GCA_000611955.2. Lineage (NCBI taxonomy): Eukaryota > Metazoa > Arthropoda > Arachnida > Araneae > Eresidae > Stegodyphus > Stegodyphus mimosarum. The sequence continues at coordinate 652,615 of KK122374.1, forward strand.
AACCAAAAAGGAAGGTGCACAACTACATGTTATAGCAGTTCTATATACAACATTTCAACGTTCTGAGGATACTGATTTTAGAGTTATGCGGGATATAATCTTATATGCGTACGTACAGACGCCACGAGAAAATCTCTTCTGAACTCATTTTAAATCAAATTTTTAGTCTGTTTAGGGAAAAAGAATTCTTTACTCTGTCTTTACGTACAACTGTCACGCAAAAACACCGTTAAATTGCATTTAATAGCGGTCAAAATGGATATTTTTGTTGAAATATGGTACCCGTACAACATTTCCTTTACTTCGTACAAGGAAGTAAAAAAGCTCTCATGTAAAATCTTTTACTTGAACACATTTTTATTTTATTTGAATGTTATATGCAAAATTTGTGAGATATACTAAAATTATGTTCCATGGAGCCTTGGGGTTCCATGGAGATCACTCAAGGGTTCCGTGAAATTTATGTGCTTTTTTCATAACATTCAAGAAAGTAACTTAGAAAAAAAAAAGCAATAAAAATTAACGCCTGTACTAAATTTTTTAAAAAAATAGAAGAACTAACCCTCGCTTAATCTGGATAGTTGATGCAAATCCGACAGTACGATGTCGGCAGTTATAACGGCGTTCTAGGTACAAATGTTTGTATTTTACAACAACCGCACTGAGGAACCATCCGGAAATCCACTATCATTTCTTTCGGCTACTTTCTTTATTGATCAATACACATGGGCAATTCTATAGATCTAGGAATACAAGGGATTTTTTTAGTAAAAAACACAATATCTGGGGGACCGTAATTGATAGAAATTGGCTACTTAAAATTGTGTATTTAAGTCCCATTTTTACAAAGATCGATGAAAATTTCATTAAAATTTAAAGGATTAACTTCAAAGCAAACAAGTAAATGTATTGATTATCCACAAAAAAGAAAAAATCCTTGCTTTCAAGGAAAAGAATTTCGGACAATTTATGCGTGCTGCAAGGATTTTGCTTGCTTCCCAATAGTTAAAGACTGCAAAAGATGAAAGGGTTGAAGTAGGAAAGATATTTATTAACGATTTTATTCAGCAACTGAAAGGTTTGAGTGAAGCTTTTAAACAGCATTTTCCAAAAGATTAAAGTGAATTATGGATTAAAATCCTATTTATTGTACAATGCACAACTTTCGAACATGTCAAGAGAAGAATACTAAACTTTAATTTAAATGATATCATGTTCATCGTAGCAAGAAAAAATTAAAATAATACCGTTAATGAAATTCTGGTGCTGTTAAAAGTTGAATATCCTAACTTGTCAAAAAGGACGCGAAAGAACATTAATCATTGCAACCACGTCAAACGTAGTTGATCTGTATATATCAACAAAAAACTTATCCGCAACGCAATCTTGATGCCCAACCTGACATGAGAATTCAACTTTCATCTAAAAAGCCTAATGTTAATTATACCTGGGAAAATAAGAAGCAATGACAATTATGTCTGTAAAATTTAATATTTTATTTTAAGAACTTTTGGATTAATTTTTGAAATTACTTTTTGAAACAAATAAATATCGTTTGAAGTAATTTTTACTTTTGTTGCAAAAACTTCGTTTAGAAAATGTTGCGTTAAAATCGTACTATTGAAGGAAACCAGGGGTTCCAAGATAAAAGTAGACATTAAAAATTATTTCGCTTATCGAAAAGATTAAGAAACGTTGTATTAGGAAATAAATTTATTAACTTTTAGATTTGTTCTCACAATGTATTTCGAATCGAAACGGAAGGACTATAAAGCAAAAAAGATTGCTTGGCAATTAACGGCTCCGAATTGATTAAAACAATACTTGATATTAACTTTGTAGAGGAAATATTAATTACGATTATTTCACTGCATTTGCTGACTGAGCATTTTTCTGTCTGGGCTTTATGAGAACATTATAAAAAGTTTAATTTTATATTTTCAGAACCAGTCTACTTTTAATACTGGAATTATTCTCATTACGCCTTTTACCTTATTTAAAGAGCAAAGTGAAAGCAAGTGCTTAAGATCCATAGAGAAAGAGAATAAAAACTTGTAGCTAAAGTTTACGAATGTCCTGTAATAAACACATGAAATTTTTCTTCATTTCCTTATTTAACATTTATTGTACATTATTATAAATAATTTTAATATAATAATCA
>KK122374.1:654788-668322 GCA_000611955.2 Stegodyphus mimosarum
ATTTTAATATACATAAATATTTGTGTTCTTTCAGTAAAATTCGAAGTTATATTACATAACGCTTGAAATTTTAAATTAAAACTTTAGTAATACAGCTCATGTAAAGCTTAAGAAACCTTTGATTTCGAATGCGATAAAAATGCATTCTGCTTACGAATTTAGGCATTATTTTTCTTCTCTGAAACCGACAATTATCTTTGGAATTTCAAATTCTACAGAAGTATTCATTCTGCGAAAGCTGTGATTGCACTTTTTAGTCATTTATCATATTGCTCTTGCAGTTATCTGCCGGACGAAGACTACGTGTACAGCAAACCAATTAACTATTCCGGCCATCCAGTGTTATTGGCCATGTGGGATCGAGTATACAATCAGAAGGAAGACGACCTCATCCGTTCGTTGCAATATGACCAGGTAAGTCATCTCTTATCTTATCCTCTGATTCGAAATGACTCATCTTTGCGTAAGGGTATAGATTAATCCAAGGAAAATTCCCCAGATTACCGCAACTCAAAGGATGTGCAGAATTGTTTTTAAGGCTTCATTTCGAGAAACACTGCACGATTTTTGGCGACTTATCTGCAGATTTCGCCAAGTGAAAATAATATATTTTGCGCCAGCTCAGAATGTTAATACCGAGAAAAAGCCTGATAAAAATGATAATGAAACAGTATCAAATATTGAAGATAAAGACTGTTTCATCCTTATTTAAAAATATATATGCAATTGAAAATAACACTGTTTGTACCAGCTCAGCATGCTAATACCGAGAAAAAGGGCCTCATAAAAATGACAATGAAATATTGAAGATAAAGGCTGGTTTATCCTTATTTAAAAATATATGAAACTTTATAATTAGGGTTGATAATGATGGAGTGCTATGGGAAGAGGTTTTAATTGAACAAATTCATCCGGAATTCCAACTATCTGAATCGTTTTTCTTACTTTTCTTTCTAGGTTTGGTAAAATGATGCTTCGTATTTATTTATGTCCTTTTAATTTTTAATTTGATAAATAGATTTCAAATATAAAATATCTATTATTATGTTGTGAATTTCATTATTTTATTAATTTCCTTTTACAGAGTTTGACTTTCCTTGGGAGCATAAACTAATGTGAAACTCTTAATAAACATTAAGTGAATTATCGCTGCGTCTGAAAAGAAACTATAGAACCTTGAAAAGATTTAAAAAAAAATTTTTTTATCTAACAGAGCTTTGAACAGAAAAGCATGCCTTGTGCTTAACAAAACAACCCGAACTTGAGGCTATGAAACTATAATAACAATCAAATATAAGTTAAAGCGTAGGCTATTAGTCAATTATATTTAAGTCAAAGTTGGCTCAAAACCCTAACCAGAATAACAGTTTAAATGTCGGCAGCTGTTAACGCAAAGCCGAATAATTACAAAGTTATCAGAAATAACGGAATTAATACAACGTGGCATGGAGAGCCGGGAACACGCTCAGTCTTATAATTCGAAAACTTCAACTTAAATATTCTTTAACCCATTTACATTTCTGGTGAGGAAACGGAAAAGAGCCGTTATAGTAAAGGCTGAAATAACTGGTTAATTTAAAAAATAACATTATACGTTGATTAAAAAATACATCCATTTAAATGCACAGAAAGAGGATTGTGAATTTCCTTTTACGCAAGTAAAAAATACATGTTTTTTAATTTTAATGTAGTTAAAATGATAAGAAGTTTTAAAGGGCGTGCAAAAATAAAAATTCATTTTATTGTTTTATTTCGATTTCTACTGGCTTTGGACCATTAGCTGTCTTTTTACTAGAACGGACACATGTGCACTAAACACTACTACTTTGATCCAATAAACGGGTAGTTTGCATGGACGTTATTTTTTTAGTTTTACGCCTGTATTATGTGAATGCGAACCAGTTTTCCGTATAAGAAGGCATCTCTGCCTTTAAGCAAATATGCTATGCATGTTTTGGCGTAAGTGATTAAGTAAACAAATGAACAAACCTTTCTTGCTACTGATATGTGGCCGAGTGCTTGAGTGCTCTAATCTTTGCATTTTACAGTATTTTCAGAGGTTGGATGGATTTATTTGCATATAGTTTTCATTGCTGTCTCTGTGGCCTATTTTCCAGCAGATATTTCTCCACAAAAGCATACCACCCATAGGCAGATAAAACTATCTCTCAGTAATGAAAGAATCCATTTCATAGTTTTTATCTAAAACTGAAAAGAAATTGGGTTAGCCTATATTTTAGGGTGCCCCTTAGATTATCGCCAAGTTGTTTTTTCAGTTGTCGCTAAATTGTTGTTTCATTATGATAACCCGAGTAATTGAATATTATGGAAACCGTGGCGATTGATTGCGTGATTGCGGTGAATTTATCTGATGGGGAAATATTTGTAAGGGCTTATTTCTGCGTTGGATGTCAGTTGGGAAAGTATTTAGCTTATTTTGTGCTGTACATTGCAAAATGGCTGTATGTGATGACATAAATCTGAAGTTTCTGTACGATTTGGAAGGAAAGGAAAAAAAGCATTGACTGGTGTGTAAATGAAGGTTTACTTAGTAGGCATTATAAGTGCCCTGTTTGTACGAATGAAATGCGTATGGTCAAACATAAACATTGTTGAAATGGCTTTGAATGGGTTTGTCGCAAGAAAGGTTCACGCAAGAAATGTCACCAACAGTTCGGCAGTACTGAGGATATTTTTGTGAATTTATGTGGTGACGGCAGTATACATATTCTAGTTCAGATAATTTTAGAAAACTTTGGATGCTGTTAAGGAATTTTGTGTGCCACAGACTGAAGATACAGAAATTTTAAATATCGTAAGTCGATATTTCCTTTTTGTAATGTGTGTATGCGATAATATGTATTACCTTTTTTATGTTATTTCATTGTGTGATTTAAAATGCAATTTATTGAGTTTCGATTGGATACAAATTTTGTTCAAATTTAATGATGGGTAACTTTGTTTTAACATTATATGCCATCATTATTCTCCTGATTTTTTTAAGTAAAAATAGATCGATGTGTACATGGACAAAGTAAAGGGAGTGAGCAACTGTCGAGTTTGTGCAGTTCTGTGATTTTTTAAGTGGAAATAGATCGATGTGTACATGAACACCGAGTTTATGCAATACTTTGAATTGTTATTTTGGTTTTGTGTAACGGCCATCTTGAAACTGTGCCTTGCTGGCCAATCGCCAGTTTTCGCCAAGAAGCACACTGTAATATATTTTTACTAGAAATTGTTTAAACCATATCAATGGTCTATTAACATAATATGCTCCAAGATATTTTCAAATTCTTCAAGAAATTGTGTCAGCTTAAAACAATGAAATTTCAGCTACTGAAGTGACTTTGAATTAAAAACCTGACGAAAGAAATTCCGTAAACTGATTAAAACGGTACTTACATATTATTCCGTCCACTCCAGAGCTGTCGCCAAGCAGAGCCATTTAGCGCCAGTTGTGGGTAAACGTGATATAACAACACACTCATAACATCTGCGTTTTCCCTTTGATGTAACCCGGATTGACTCTGGATAAGCCAAGCTTTGTTTTTATGAACAAAGATATAAATTAATTGTTATTGCTATATTTTTCCTTAAATTTTGGGGAAAAAATGCCTAAAATTTGGGAACTACCTTCTACAGGACAGAAAGCAGTAGACTATTTTCAAAGTCATGAGATCTTACCATCAAAGGAAGTGAGTTATTAATGGACACGATGCGTTCAGTAATACATTGGAACACTTATCGTAAAGCAGTTTGTACTGGTTGTAGGAAAAAATGTCACCGGTAAAATAAGGAACGGAAAGCTAGGCACCGGAAAATTAGGAAATGGAAAATAAGTCACCATTCTTTTGCAATGGGAAAAATAAGGAATGTTTAGAAATATCGCCAAGATGGAAGATAAAAGTTTTATCATAACAACCATACCTGTGAAATAGGGAAATCTTCTGACGATGATTGAAAGAAGATAAGCGAGCTGCTGGCCTGTCGGATGGTAAAAATAGAGGGTTGACCTGCGGGTCATGGTCATTAGTGATTGTTCCCCTCGTAACCCGTGTAGTTTATAGCCTTAAGTTGTGGTTCAGGGGTGAAACATTGTGGCATAACTGAGCTTTAAAAACAGTATTATAAAAAACCGTTGTAGATGAAATTTAGTCACATTTTGCGATAAGAATATTAGAACCTGCTATCGAAATGACCTTGCTCGGTTGCAGCTAGCTCAACGTCTTACCCTTAAAACCTTCCTCAAGAGAGCCCGCTATAACCCTGTCGGTTAAATTACAATTTGGCAGGTTTCCCCAACTGCGACTGGCGACATTATTTGGCGAGATTTTAGAATTCCTTTTTTCCGTTCCTTATTTTCCGGGTGACATTTTTTCCGTTCCTTATTTTAAGGGGCTTTCTTTCCGTTTCCCTTTTTTCCGGGTGACATTTTTTCCGCACACCGTTTGTACTCATAGCCTTCTATACAAAGCTTCTCGTAAAATCGGAGGGCTTAACGAAGTAGTAGAAATCAAGGAGAACCATTTTACGAACTGTAGAAGCGAACCGGTAGAATACTGATTGTTTATTAGATAAAGAGACACGAGTTTCTTCAGAATTCCACAAGAATGATTGGCGCAGTTTTGAAAGGATCTCCGCCAATTCTTGGTTCGATAATACCCAACATTCAAGGTTGACGGGATAAATGTAAGTACCATTTAAAAGAATGACACAAATTTTTAATTCAAGTTACCTCTAAAAACTGTTTATAGGGTAAAGAAAAGGCAGACCTTTTTATTTGACAGTATGCATTTTATCTTTCTTGCTTTTATTTCGAAAGACATAGCATCCTAATATTATGTAATTCAGCTACAAACAGTTGCCGTTGATTTTATTAGCCGTACGATTTTATAAAAACTTTATCAAATTTTTAGTCTTCTCAAAAATAATTACATAGGCATAGGAGCAAATTAAGGACTGAGTCTGTTATACAGAATCAAATCACTTAAGAAGCCCCATTAACATTTCTTTTTTCAAAACATACGCCTTCAGATCGAATTTCGCTTTTTTACACCGTTTCACAAACGATTTAACGATAATGGAAATAGACTGTTTTATGACATCCTCCTTTCAGGACTGCGGCTGCAACGTTTTCCCACTTCCTTATTTAAAAATCTTTCTGCGCAATTGTCTGTGCAGTCTTTAGCATGCCTGAAAGTAAGTTGGGGAGTTACGGAAGTTATTCTAGTGCTTTCCCATCGAATTCAGTGACTTCAATCACAGCAGCAAGTTACGGTTGGGTGTTGTCTTTCAGCAAAAACCATTGTTTTCTGCGCAAATTTCCTTCCTTGTGATTCCAAACAAGTGAGCATTCATGAAAAATGTTGCCATCTTTGAATAACCTCCGTCATTTAAATGCTGAAGCATATTTCACCACTATATGCATACTGTAATATTCTAAATTACCATTTTCAGTTAAATTGCTATTTAATTCATTTTTAAATTACTGCTACCATTTTACCCAAGTTTAACAGAAAATCCGTTCCCAATTTTGTTGTATTTTCACAAAGACATCTTCCTCACACACCATGATAAAATGTAGAAGATTCTTTCAGTCGCTCTGTTCAAAACCTAAACGCAATGGACGTCAAAATGCACGTTCAGACACATCGATGTATGATTTTCCCAAAACTCACTACAGCAGTGGTCTCAAACTGCATGCGGGCAGAGTATACGATCCGAAAGCAGCTGATGGACGAGAAAATTTTAACAAAATGAAACATTTTATTAACAAAATTTTTTAAACATTTTAATTAACTTTAAATTTTGATTATGAAATATTTATCAAAATATATAATAATAATATTGCAAAGAAAAAAATGAAATTTATATTTATTTTCTATTTGAAATCAAAATTTGATACCTATAAGACATTTTTGTTGGCTACATTTTGGAATTCAAATATACTGAACAGCTAAATATTGCAGTCTTAGATTGACATTTCTTTTCGCTCATTCTTATCCAATTATTTCCAATAATAATTGTTTAATTGGTACTTTCGTGTTATCGCAACTACCTGTGTAAAAGTAGCCTGATATTCAGAATGTGCCAAACTCTGGCATCGATGCTGATAACAATGCTTCGGTCAAGCAACGTTACCATTTTCATGTGCGTTTTCATTGTTGTATTCCAATTTCCAACAGTTTTTATAAACAAATCGTGATATTTCTTGACTTAACTTAAAAAATTTCGCTTGGGAAATTTTCCAACTGTGAAAGAAACTGAGATAAAATTTCTGCAGAGTACAGAAATTTTCCTCAAAAACTTTAAACAGAACTAACTATGAGGAATAGGTGGCTGAGTTGGTTAAACGGCTGGGTTGCCGAGGTTCGCGAGATATCGAGTCTTTATAGTTCTTAGATTTTTTTTAAGCCGAAACAGATCGCTGTGTACTTGAAGAGAAGAATAACAGAAAATAATTACAGATTGATTTGGTAAAGAATGTGTTTTATTTTTTAATTCATCCGTTATCCTTATTTAAGAATTAAAATTTGTATTGTAAATTTCGAAAGTATTTTGGCTTTTTATATGTTGATAATGTTTGTTAATACGATAAATATAAATAGTTTAGGAATATTCTTTTAGCAAATTCGTAAAAAACCACCAGCTTGCGCTCAATATGTAACTTTCACTTTTTCATCTGTAAAATGTCGCCGAATTGTGTAAAGCTTGTTGCGTTAATAAGTAAGTACCGTTTAATTAATCATTAAATAATTTTTATTTAAACTGAAAATAAATAAATTGTTAAGTTTTCAGAGAAAATTTACTAGAAGGGATGAAACTTGAGAATAAATAATATCAACTTAATCTCTTATTTATCAAATTTTTCTTTAACGTATAAAATAAAAAATACGTATATTTATGTGTCAATAATTACAAAATTCTTTATTTCTTACTGTAACTAAACAATTGAGGGAGTTTTAATTCTGCTAAAGTTTGTATCTTTGGAGAGAAATTATTAGAAATAAGCTTCATCATGAACTGTAAATGCTCCTTTGCCCATTGGATTCTTTTCTTATAAAGTTTCATCTGTGAAAAAAAGCGATCAAGCGGTAACGTCGCTGAATACTTGTAGTTCGGTCCGAGGTTCGAATCATACGAACGGGTTGGCTGCATGGGCGTTTTCATGGTTTTCCCCATGTGTAACGTGTATACGAGCCAGTTTCCCTTAGGAAGTCCTTGACGAACGCATCCCTCCCCTTAGGCAGATAGCCCTTGTATGCTTTACGTAATCTCAATAAACCAAAGCAAAACAAACTGTGAAAAAAAAATTATTTACAGATAAATGTATTCCTAAAAAAAACAATTACTCTTAGTAAAAAAATTCGTGGCTGAGCTTGTGTATTTTTTTGACGAGTACAAAATTTTTGAATTTTTAAATTTTTGAATTTAAAAATTCAAAATTTATTTTAAATTTAATTTAAAATTTTAAATATATATTCAAAAATTTAAATATTTTAAATTTTTGAATAAGATTTATATCATCTAAATTAATTGGCTCCATTTATAAATTTTCTAGTGAATTATTCAAATTATTCATATTGGTTTTTAATGGAAATGAAGATAATATTAAATTGGTCTTGTAATAACTAATATCTTGGAAGTCTTTGTAACACCGTATTTACAACGAATACGTAATTGAAATGTCTTCGCTGGCCGCATAAAATTTCTTCGGCGGCCGCCAGTTTGAGACCACCTCAGTAAAGGATTCTCATGTTAAATATCTGGAAAAAGATGCAGATTTAATCTTAAAACTTTTTCGTTCAACCTTTGATTATAATTTGACTCTCATAAAAATGTTTTTTAAAGTGCTCTATAAAAGCTCTTCGAAAACAATCGAACGAAATCAGAACTTCAATATTTCTTAATAAAATGAAAATATCTATGGAATTTCTTTCAATTATTCGATTTCTGCTCATGGTAATTTTGGAAATTTTCTATTTCCAGGTTTAATAATATTCCATTTTTGGTTTTATCTTTTCGCAAACTATGTTTCGGGTGAACTCATACCACGATAAATGCGAAACAGTTGTGATTTTATTGGGTTGACAAGAAAGCAATTTCGGGTTGCACAAATAGATACGTTATGCTCATTTTATTATTCTTCTGTCAACCTTACAATTTTTTTCTTCTTTTGAAATTTCGCAGCTGATACTTTTAGGTTGCTATACACACAAATTCCGTGTATTTTTGTTTACAATTGTTAGTTTACGGTCAATTTTAACATGCGATGCAAAAATAAACATTTTTGTCATATTTTACTTTTTCATTTTCATAAAGAGCAAAGCGGTTAAAGCTAACAAAGAGATATGGGAAGTTTATGGTTTTGATTGCTTAACAGAACGCGTGAGTCAGAATTGGTTTAAAAAATTCCGTTCTGGAGAATTTTAACTTGAAGATGACGAACGTTCTGGCCGACCTTCTGAAATTGATGATGACGCAACTGAAGCCATAATTCAATCGAATCATCATATATCTTTGCGAGAGATTGTAAAAAGAAAAAGATCGTGCTGTCAATTTGGTAGGATTATAGAGGTGTTCTGTATTTTGAACTGCTTCCAAGCAAACAAACGATCAGCTCAGATGTATACTGCCAACAACTTATAAAAGTGGAGGAAACAGTAACAGAGAAAAGGTCAAATCGCGAAGGAATTGTGTTCCACCACGAAAATGCGAGGCCTCCCACATCTTTAGCAAAAACACGTACGAAATTATTGGAGCTTGGTAAGGAAAGGTGATATCGCATCGTCCGTATAGCCCCGACCAGGCACCATTGGATTATCATTTATTTCGAAGTTTACAAAACTTCTTAAATGATAATAATTTCGGTAATAACGATGACCTCAAATAGCACTTGGTTAAGTTTTTTTGCTAATAAAAACCAGAAGTTCTTAGATCACGGAAGGATGAGTTACCAGAAAGATGGCAAAAGATCATTGAACAGAATGGGAAGATATTTGACTGACTAGAGCTAGAAAAAAAATTTAGTTTTATTTCACATTAAAAAATCCGAAATAACTTTCTTGCCAACCGATACATCTAAAGTTTAGTAAAAGCTCGGCCGATGTTTGAAGCGTTTTTGATTATATGCGTCCTGCTGCTTACCTATGATTGTTTGCAGTCTTATTTTTGCAAGGTTAATTTTTATACTAAAATTTCAGTTGTATCCGTCTCAACTAGCCATTTGTGGAATTAAATAACAAGCAAACACCGTTGTGCATTTAAACGTTATTATAGCTTCTAAAGAATGGAGCGAAATCGATGAAAAATATTCGCACCATTACGTTTGTTGCTCATACAGCTGATTCCATAACTTCTGAATTGAATTATAGAAGTTCTATAGTCAGTCTTTCCATACAATTGACAGTATATAATCTTAATTGCGTGTAGAAGTGATACCCTTTTTTTGCACAGTCATATGGTTATTCATATAACTTCTCACATTACTTTTGAATTGCATATAGAAATCCTATAGTCAGTGCTTTGAATAGTTAGTAAAAAAAGTATCTATGCTATTTAGTAGTAGCTTTAAAAAGCTTCGCACACGTGAAAACGTTTTTTTTTAGTCCAAAGGGATTTAGTCCCGAAGGACTATTACTTTCGTTTTGCGATTTTGCGTCGGAAACACAAAAACGGCGTATCACTTTTCAAATTGTTGCCACTAAATGTTATCTCTCTGCATTAAATATTAAAAAATGAAAAATCTGCATAAATGTATGCATGTTTCTCGCATTGTGATAAAACCTAGAGCCATCGAATTTTGAATGACGTAATCCTACTGCGAATATGGGCATCTGGAAGCCCTAATTTTGAATTTGAAATTTTCTTTATTATCGATTTTACGTTTTGTAACATTTCAACGAATTTCTGATTAACAAACTAAATGATTTCAAAGCGAGCAATGGAAACACTGTACGAAAAAAAAAAAAGTACAGAGAAACATTTTTATCTCCAGCGCGTGAGAGCGTGTACCGAAATTTCTAAAGATATGCTCAATTTAAAATTATTTTGCGATATTGATGTCGAACTGAATTTTATGGTTTAAGTGCGAAGAACATGGTATTTAACAAATAAAGGTAACACACAAAATGTTAAATAAACGTCCCTTTGGACGTAATTTAAAATCTGAAACATTTCAGATTTTTTTTTATACCGTTACGAATTTCACATTTTTTTTTCCCCCTCTGCCAATGGCGAGCTCTAGCAGTTTATAAGCGTTGGCCACTACTAAGGCCAGAAGGAATGGTCTCTTAATTATGGTGGCACTTAATAGGTGGGCCACCGTTGCTTCCTATGAAGGGAGGGACAAATTACATGCATGCCATCTCCGGGATTCGAACCTTGGCTCTTCGGTACGGCAGTCAGTGTTACTAACCACTTTCCCATCTGGGTGGCTCGCACGTGAAACTTAAAAAATTTTAATAAATTCTTTATGGTAAAGTACGCGAGGCTTTAGCATAAAGAGTTTATTAAAATCTCTAATGCAACCGCGCCGAATTACTAATATACTGCGGCTATAGCCGTTTGGCAATTAGTAGGCTGCAGTTTCTAGTAAACGTTTGTTTTTTGGGAAAACAAACAAAAACAAGTTTTTTAAATTATATCTTAACTTTAAAGAAAGAAAAAACGCATAAGAATAATAATATATTCAAACTTTACAAAAAGAAATCTCTATTGCTAAGTGAGATTCTTCAAATAATCGGTGTACATTAACGCAAGATTTGGTATGGATATAAAAGTGTTAAACGTTTTTCATATTGATAATAATTTTCAAACAATAAAAAATATGGAAGTCCAAAATTTTAAAAAAATATATATAAGATCATGATGAAATAAAAAAAGATCCTCGTGTTTCTCTTAATAATATGGAAATCTTAATACTGCATATGTATGATAGTACTAAGATATGGTTTCATATGAAAAAAGGTAATTTTCATATGAAACACCCTCTCCGTTTCCTCCAAATCACACGAGAGCTCTTTCGGCTCGCCGCATATTTGAAGTGCCGCCATGCCGCACCGACACTATACATTTAGTTACAAACATCCATGCCTTCTCCGGGATTCGAGCCCTTCGGCACGACAGTCAACGACACTAACCATTATACCGACTGGGCTGTCCATTTAAATGTTTTCTCTTTGAGTATTTCTCTTTAAACTCAGATAGCCTTAGTATGCTTTGCCATAAATCAGGGAATCAAAACTTTTTTTATGCTTAAGATTGAAGGATTACATTCACACACTGTTTCAGTATTTGCACATTTTTGTTGTAATTCTTTTTCATCATTCTTTTTTTTTATTTCTATTTCTGTAGACGGATATATTCCTACTGTGTTTCAGCGTCACAGACAGAACTTCTTTTCTCAATGCCACTACTCTGTGGAAACCAGAAATCCAAAAGCACTGTCCGAAGTCTCCTTGTATATTAGTAGGTAAGAATATGCATATTAGTAGTAAAGAAAATTATCTTCCCCTTTCACTTATTTAACAATTTTAGTACTTCTTTTTTATTGACACAAGAATAATGTGATGTTTTTTACTTTTAAATCCCCCCCCCCGTAAATTTCTTTAGAATAATTTGAAAAGTCTACCTAGAAGAATAATTTCTAAACATACTAGTAGTAGTCTACTGTTTTCATGTGATAAAGAAAGAAACCGGGTAATTAAGTGGAAGAACAATTTGTTTTATTAATAAATGACAGCTAATAGAAAAATATTATTATTGTTGAAGACATTTCTTTGCGAGTGAAAGATATAAAAGCCATTTATAAGTTCTGTATGCAATTCTTCTGATCAAGTTTAGGAATTTTCTCAGTAGCTATACCTCTGGAAAACAGCCAATAATATAATATCAGATAAGTGCTTGTTGTAGGATTTAAGAACCCTTTTTTCATTAGGATTTTAGGAGCAAAAAACATAAAAAAGTCAACAGCACTCTCGTCGGGATTCGAATCGTGGATCTTCCATTTGCTAGCACGGCATGTTACACAACCAGAGCGAGCTCGGAATAGTGAGATAATTCTTTGGAAATTAGATACACATTTCTTAGGTTAATAGCTCTTCTACTGTATTTCCTTTAAAATGTTTTTCCTGAAATATTTTATGCTAAACCTTTTTTCACATATTAAAAGCAAAAAGGCTAGCGGTGCATAATATACGGCATTAGAAATATATTTGAATAAATACAATAATGCTACAAATATTCATCGAAATTACCTTTAGATTTGTTATAAATTAAACAAATTCTAAAAATCATATCAATAAGTTATGCTTCTAAACATAAAACAATTCATATTATTAAGAAGTATCGTTATTACTTTTAAATCGTTCAGTCACTTAAAAGCAGCTACAATTGTAGTTTGAAAGATAAAAATATTTAGGAAAGTCGTGTGGCAAAATTCCGAAAGCTATAGAAAGTCTGGTGTACTTTCAAATTCAAAAAGAGTTTTAAATTTTTTTTTTAGTCCAAAGGCACAATTTGCCCAGAAGGACTATTAATTTCGTTTTGGCACTTTGCGTCGATTCACGATAAGCGTCGTCTCGCTTTTCAAAGTGTTGCCACCAAATATAATCGTTTTGTATTATATTAAATTAAATTATGAAGAATCAGCATGAACGTATATGTGTGTCTCGCATTGTCTAATAAAACAACGATTGTGATAACCTAGAGCCATAAAAAATTGAGTAGCGTAATCTTCCATAGAGTATGGGCATGTGGAAGCCCAAATTTGAATTTAAAATTTGTTTTATTAACGATTTCGTATTTTGTAACACTTCAACGAATTTTTTATTAACAAACTAAACGATTTCAAAGCGAGCAATGGCAACACCGTACGGGGGGAGGGGGAGAAATATTTTTATCTTCCAGCGCGCAAGACTCTGTATCGGAAATTTTAAACATATGCTCATTTTAAAGTTATTTTGTGATATTGCTGTTGAACTGAATTTTATGGTTTTAGTGCGAAGACCAGGATATTTAATAAATAAAGGTAACACACAAAATATTTTTAAAATGCCCCTTTGGACGTAATTTAAAATCTGAAAGCTTTCAGATTTTTAGTCCAAAGGGATTTAGTCCCGAAGGACTATTACTTTCGTTTTGCGATTTTGCGTCGATTCACTCTGAATGCCCGATTCACTTTTCAAATTGTTGCCACTAAATGTTATCGCTCTGCATTAAAGTTTAAAAAATGAAAAATCTGCATAAATGTATGCATGTTTCTCGCATTGTGATAAAACCTAGAGCCATCGAATTTTGAATGACGTAATCCTACTGCGAATATGGGCATCTGGAAGCCCTAATTTTGAATTTGAAATTTGCTTTATTATCGATTTTATGTTTTGTAACATTTCAACGAATTTCTGATTAACAAACTAAATGATTTCAAAGCGAGCAATGGCAACACTGTACGGAAAAAAAAAAACATTTTTATCTCCAGCGCACGAGACTTACGGAAATTCTAAAGATATGTTCATTTTAAAATGATTTT
>KK122374.1:668430-679717 GCA_000611955.2 Stegodyphus mimosarum
AAAAAAAAAAAAAAAAAAAGAAGAAGAATGTTATAATACAAACGATTATCGTGTATCTCAAAAATGACGCATTGCCGAGGCTACAGCGATCAATGCGTCATCTTTAAAAGTAAAGTGCAAAGATTCGGGAGACGACAGGTTTCTTCGATCTATGGAACTGCAAGATCTTTTCAGTATCGACGCCCATTGTTTCTTTATCTATTTTTAGTGCTCCTTCTTACGTAATTAGGGCGATTAAGTGGAGTGCATCATGAACAAATGATACGATGAGACCTTCTACGGGGAATTCCTGCACCTAAACCTTCAACTTTGATAAAACGATGCTTTCATTTTGGGTAAACGAATTTGAATGAATCTATCAATTCTCGATTACGATGAATGATACGAGGTTTTAAAAGAGTTTGAGTTTAAAAGTTCTCTTTATTCACTTTTAATATTTTATCTGTGACTGATCTTAATTTATACCATATATTCCTCAAGCCTTTTCACGTCTCTCGCCTTAACTTTAGATGGCTTGCCCAAGACGTAAGTGCAGATCTTCTTTCCCATAAGCTATTTAAATATTTAAAACGTGAAATGTTTTGTTTGCTATGTAATTTTGTCTCATCCTTTCATAGTTAATACTGCATTCGAGGGTTAATTTTTGACTTCAGAAATACTTACAGCTTCATCATTAGATTTTTCGTATCCCGGTGTGTTATTGTACAGTACGCTACCAAGGCTTTATCATCCTCGAGAAAATGTTCTCATTTCTCAAAGCGTAATGCACTTCTTTTATTATTATATTCACGTCTTTTATTATTATATTCATGTCCTAGGGAGCTAGGAAACTAGAAAAATAAGCGGCTGTTAGATATATTGCTCTCCGCAATGGTGTAGCATCTTTAGTCTATCTTTCAGTTCAAATCTCTAAGGCACTTTCTTCCTGCTAATTTATTTCTTAGTTTTATTTTGAAATAATATTTACATAACTCCATGCCATTCACAGCACTTAAAATTCATTTAATTTGTACTAGTGGTCCCTGAAGTATGAGTCCGTAAACAATTTTTAAAGGATCGTAAAAATTTTTTAAGTCTTCTTTTTTCTTCTTTTGAAATTATTTATAACTACATATAAATTCCAATTAATTTATAATTTTCAGTTAACTGTTAATAATTATATATGTGTATTTATCATTTTTGCAGTGTTGCAATATTTCGTTCTAGGCATCTCTCCCCCCCCCGTCTTTTTTCCGTAGCATATTTGTGAGTTACAGTGAATCGGAATTATTAATTTTATGAGATTATAAAGTTTGGGAAACACTGTTTTATAATATACATAATTAATAATTTTTCAAACATATACGAATTGCTAAAAACATTTATAACAGTAGGGGAATATTAAGTATTTTGTAAAGAATAATAATTTTGCGTTAACTAAGAGTCGGTTTTTATATTTTAAACATCTAAGTGGATAAAACCGTTGAACCCTGATATTTCGATCCGAATTCTTATCCCTGCAAACAATTTGGCTTATATGGATAATTTCGCGGTTTTCCCAATGTGGTACACAAATATGAGCCAATTTCCTCCAGAAAACGTTATTCACGTCTTGGGCCGAGCCCATGCATGCTTTGCCGTATTCAATTGAACAAATGAAGTTTCCATATTGTGAATTTTTTCCTGCTATTGTGTTATTCTTTTGTAGGTAATCAAAACCTCCTGTGAAACAAGTAGCTAAAACTTTGAGTTAATTTATACTCTTAAAGTCACCCTTTCGCTTTCTTCAGTCTTTGCATACAAGAAACCCTGAAATGGTATATTCGCTTTTTATTATCTTTTGAAAAATGCCGAAATCCTCTTCAAATTTCTTTCAGTTCTGGAAAAAATATTAATGTTGGATTGTATAATTTGGGAAAGGTACTTAAGTCGTGTATGACGAGAATTGTATTAGTCAACATTTGTTAGAGGAACAAAATAAAATAAGTCTGAAAGAATTTAGATTTTAACGATACACTAGAGGGTTTTTTAAGGTTTATTATACTCTCTCTAAGTTTCCAGTTTACCCATCAGCTTTTGGGCTCTTAATGACACACCTTTTTCTTTGTCTTTTTAACTTTATTATTAAACATTGCTTTCTTTGCACTTATGCTACATAAAATTCAACGCTAAAATAACAAACGTTTTAAAAATCAGCATATTTTTAAAAATCCGAATAAGAGTGCTAAGTATTGCCGTACATTTTTCACTTTTTTATCGGTCTTTTCTCAGTTCACCATATCAGTGCTCAATTTTTTTAGTAAGATGACTTGCATAATCTTTTTTTGCTTTTTTTATTATAACTTTTAATCTTTTAAATTTTAATTGTTAACATCACTTTTTTTGCACTTACGCCGCATAAAATTCAGTATCAAAATCACAAAATATTAAAAAAACAACATATCTTTACGATTCCCGATTGATTGTTAATTGTTACTATACATTTTTTTAATTCCAGGCAATTATTTGCTAATTTATTTCTTTAACATATGGCGATAACATCTGTTGCCAACTTCCTTTTATTTGTGTTCCCATATATTTTTCATATATTCGCTATGTTATTTCTCTAATATTTGGCGATAACATTCACTGACAACGTCCTTTTGTTTGAAACGTGATACGGGCACAAAAGTGATGCAGACAAAAAGTGAGGATTGGGACTAATAGCACATCTAGTGTTAGAAAAGTTTCCATAAACTTTCGTTTTTGTTGTTGTTTTTAATCCACGTGATCTTAACATAATCTAGATCAGGTTCACGAATTCATCATGGCCAAAAGAGGGAAGGCCTCTTTAACCAAAACCTTGGGTACCTCATAGGTAACAGTACGACTTTCACAGGTTCCATCCAACTTTCATCGAGAACACCCGGTGTAACGGAACCCAGGGCCTCATATTCTACTTTCCCTATCCCCATCCTCTCAAGAAGACTTTCAACTCAACGGGTTTCTCAAGTTTCCACAAGTCGTACGATAATATATATTTACAAGCACGCTCCGTAAACCACCATGATTTATACGGTGACTCTCTAACCTTTCATGTATCTGTACATGAGTAATAAACACAATTTAACTACCGTAGTTTGAGCGCAGAGTTAATATCAAGATTATAAATTATATTTTTTTTAACTTTCTCACAAAGTAGAGATAAATAAGATAATAAAGATTTAATCACGAAATCGTGTAAAATTTAAAGCATTAGAGATATAGCAATAAATAAAAAAAATCAAATCTTCTTTATTCAGGATGACAAAAATAATGTTCCACCCTCTAAAAAGTAACTTTCTAAATTCCCGGGTGATACAGGCTGGTTGCGGAATGCCAGAGAAGATAGTCAGAGTTTAGATTTCATCAAACACAGCTGCAAACTGGCAAGATAACTATTAAAAAAGTTACCTTCCGTGCAAGTTACTACTTTCTGTGCTGCAGAAAGGAGTCGGGAATGTCGCAACAAAACAGAAATACTGGCAAGCTACCAACCGGAGAGTGCAATAAATTCCTTTAAAAATTTCTGTTTTTGATGACTGCATTTTAGTGGAAGTTAAATGAAAGACAGTTTATTTGAAAAGTCTAGAGGCTAGTATAAATTCTTTCTTCTTTCATTATTTACTTGTAATCTCTATGTAATTTTCAAGTAAGATTACTTGAGACTTAACATAAAATCAATAAAATAATCCTTCTAAATAAATTCTGGAATATGTCACTGAAGTAAAATATTGATATAAGAAAAATAAAAGTTGATCAGTCGTGAGACATAAACTTTCATTTTATTACTATAACTACCAATTACATAATGTGAAGCACTTTAAATCCTTAAGACTTCCTTCCCTCCCTCAGCGTTTCACAGCAATGAACAATTGAGCTTACTCGTTACTTCATGTTCCGTATTTATTTATTGAATTTCGACATATTTAGAAGACTGACAATTGTATGAGTAGAAATCATGCCATTATTGTACTTCACGCTAATATTAGATTCCATGTCATTATTCTAAATGATTTTTACTGAAGCATAAAGATGTCATATTTTCGGAAAGTTATTTGCGAATTTTTCAGTTTTTTTCTGCGTCTTCTCCCTCTCAAAAAACAAAAGCGTATTCTACAGTTTTTAACTCGCTGGGTTTATATTACACGATTCCTTTCTTCTTTCTATCTTGGCCCACTAAGGTCGACTGCAGAACTCTTGATAATTCGATTCAGCTTCAAGTCGCGGAGCCTAAGCCGAGTGGCAAAACCCTGAACACTGGGATTCAAATCGTGGCGAATGGGCTGACTGCATGCTAGTTTTCGTGGTTTTTCTCATTTATAACGTGAATGCCAGCCAGTTTCTTTCGAAAGTACCTTCTTCTTAGACTGATATCAGACATCCATTTATCTCAGATGAACAACTGTTTCAAACAATTTTTCTACCTACTTCATTATCTACCACTGAAGAAAGACACACGATTTTTTATTTTCTTTCGCAAAAAAGTGTAAGTTGTTCGTTTTCAACAACCAATCAGCTATCAGCATTGAATCTCCCCCTTTATATGGTAATCCCAAAATGATCCTCGGTGATTGGCTATTTCATATCAGCTGTGAAAGCAGAAAATTGTTTTAAAGAATCGTGCTTCCGAAATGTGTAATAGACCTTTAGGCAACTAGTTCTCAAATGCTTTGCAGTAATTTAAGTTATTCAGTCTGCATCACTTCCCTATGGACGGGCTGGCTTCATAAGCGTTTTCATGTGGCTTTTATCTTGTATTATGTGAATACGATATAATTTCCCTAAAAATCTTCCCCGAAGACTTTCCTTCTTCTTAGGCAGATAGTTCTCGCTTACTTTCTCGTAATCTAAGTAATCCAATCCAATCCAATCCTGTTATGTTCTTTGTTTTAACATTTAAGGTTGCATTTCCTTTAAGGCTTCAGATTTCGAAGAGAACTTCCCAGGCTTTTATATGCATTACAAATAAAGTACCCTTAAAATATAACAAATGAATTTTTATGGTATTTCAATATAATGCATAATTAACCTGACCTCAGTAGAAGTAGCAAAAGACATAAATTCCTACAATTCATTTCTACTTCGATGTAATAAACTCTTTCAGCGAGTTCTTTCCAAATTCTAAGGGTTACTGTATTACTTAACGATATCATAGGATGTATCACCTATGTGACCTTTCGGATGGTGTGACTAAAAGTCTTTAATTTATCTTCCATATGGACTGGCAAATAGCCAATTTTCAGGCAATTATTTACTATTCGACATAATGCAAGATCTTTAATCTTTCAAATTGCAACCTTGTAATTAATAAACTAAACAATTTAAAAGCAATCAATGTACGTCTTAAAGATTTATTAATTTTTACTTTTATTATTATTACCCAGCTAATAATTATAAATATTTGTAGCATAACTCCAATAATAAAATGTATTTCTAAAAGCATGTATTAGTTATTTCAGTCAATAGAATCCTTTTCTAGTAGAATCTTCAGTCATTTTTGTTTTTAATATATACAACACTGTTTTTGACTGAGTCCATAAAAAACCGAGATTTCAAGAAAATAACTCCATCTCTATTTAGCCTTCTACGTACGACCTTCTGATACTATACATATCATAGGATGTTCGGAAAACTTTTAAATGCATTTGCGGACGTTTATAGTTCTTTCATTCTCTGAAAATGTGAAAAAGTGTATTTTTCAAGGTGAGATGTCACTTTACGTTTTTAAGTGAAAGAACACCAAAAATTGAGAAATCTGGCTATGAAGAGAGATGTTTGATAACAGTTGCACTTTATTTCCTCAGTGATGATAATAGTTGCAGTATCAGAAGAAAATATTATATGTAGAACTAAGTAATGTTATCTATTTTTTCCCTTGGACAAATTAAACAAAAACTAGAACATGAACTCATAGTAATCTAATTAATAATAATTTAGTTTGTTGGATTAAACAAAGTTTTCTTAGATAACTAATTCTTTCAGGCCTCAAAAAAGATCTCCGCTGTTCTCGAGCCTTCAATAGGCAAGAAGTTGTTACAAAGAGCATGGGAAGAGACATGGCGGAAAAGATTGGAGCTGTAGCTTATATGGAATGTTCCGCCAGGAAAAAAGAAGGTGTCAAAGAGGTATACTTATTTCTGAATTGTTTTAACTGAATGTGCTTCAGTTTGCTTTCTTCGAAGGGAACCTTCTCAGATCTGAATTAAAAAAAAAATTTAAATAGTAAATATATATCAAACTGAAAATAAAGTTCTTATTTTTCGTATTTTTATTTATTTTTGGTATTCAAAGTATGTTATATTGGCTTGTCTAGAAAAACACTAATACGTTTCTGAATTATCATGCTTAACTAATTGAATAATTGCTGTTGTCTTTTCCATGTATTTCATGGAAGAATGGTTTCATAAGTGTAGGCTCTTGCAAATTGATTTGATTATTGCAGAAAAGTTCTTAAAACAGTGGTACCTTCACATACTATTAAATCATTTTGTATCCAAAATGGGGCAACAACTTTTAGTTCAGTCTTCTTTCATTGAGGGGATCATCATTTAGCTACAACGTTCAATTTGATTTGAGAATTTTGAATTCAGTAAAGTTCGTTTTACGGTTCCGGGAATATTATTCTTTGATTTTTTTTCTTTTGTCTAAACTTTATTTTCTGGTAACCTTTCGAATTTAAAATTTTTCCTGTTTTATGCTGTTGCTATTTTTTCTAATTTAAAATTTTCTACAGATTTTAGGCTTAGAGATGGTTTATAGTACTGGCATTGGCCTGTACTATAAGTGATCTATTTCGCTGGATATCTCTTTTTATACTACTCCACCAGGCCAAAGTATACTAACACTTCTTCGTTCCTTAGGAAAAAGTAGAAAGAAAAGGAAAGGCTATTGTAAAATACAAGTTAGTTTATTTGTAACAAAAGAAGATAAATTCTGGAGTTTTTTTATAAAAAGAATTCATTCACAAATCTTTGCTAAACATGCTACTGAATATTTTCTGCAAAGCTAGAAGTGTCCAAACATCATCTCAGACGGGGTATATGTTGTAAAAAGCTGCTACTTCTGTAACTGTGTGTAGTAATTTACTGTACAGTAACTTCTTGAGCATAAGGCCCGGTCCACAATAAATGACGCAGGCTTACTTACATAGGGCGCTAGCTAAGTTCTTCTAATGAGCGACAATATCTTGGTGAATAACAGAATTAGAATATTAAAATGTTAAGCGTGTCGTTAAGCGTGAGATATTATAGTGTTTGTTTATAAACTAATGTCTGGACGTCTAATGCGAATCACGGGGAGTGATACATGAGTGTTAATAACTGAATGCTAAATATGAAATTTTCAAATCGATTTTTATTTTATTGCTAGGGATCGCAACTGCGGCTTTAATTTTTATTTTGCATCCATGCTGCTATGTTTCTTTCTTTATTTCTAGTTTTCTTTCATATTGTGCACTGTATTCAAAACCATTTGAATTGAACAGTAGAAATGAATATTGTATTATGAGTATTACTAAAAATTTCCAATAGGTTCCAGAAAGCAGTTTTAAAGTGTACTCTCTTCCCTTCGGAAAAGATCTGAGCAGCTCAACGTGATGAACATACAATGGTCTTTACTTTACGGTCTTGAAAACTTAGCTACCAGTACTATTGGCCAGTACTAAGACCGGAAGCGGTGGTCACTTTATTGAAAATTTTCAATTCCGGTCTTAGTACTGGCCAACGCCTATAACGGCTAGTGCCCGCTATTGTAAATAACAAGGCCTAATAGGTAGGCCATCGCTTCCTCCTGTAAAGGACAGAAAATTTACATCCCTGTCTTCTCCGGGATTCGAACCCGCGCCCTTCGGTACAGCAGTCAGATTCACTAACCACTTTCTCGTCTTGTCGGCTGGATAGAAACTAGTTAACAGAAAACAGGCAACACAAGCAGCAACTGAGGGTATTTTGAGTAAAACTGGTGGCAACTTATGGTACTACAGTACTGTAGGTAGTCATTTATGTGATATCATTGCTGAAGTCATGACCATAAAACTGTATAGCTTACAACATCTTATTTCTGGAACGTCAAAACTTAAAAAGAAGCAGCTTCTTGTATTCATGTTTATTCTTTAAAAGATAATTATCCTAAAATATGCTTCAATATTATAAGATATTGTTAAATACGAATATTTTAGATAACTCGTATATCAGAACCTGCAAAAGTTAAATAATTTTTCGAAGTTAAAACTGATAAAAACTTGAGATCGAAACTTCTCAGGAATTCCCTTGTATTTCAGTCATAAGAATATGATATTGCTCAAAAATTTCATTATTATAACATCATCGACGGCTTTGTCTTGCGGAAAGCACCTAGAGTTCATTAATGCATTTTTAATTAGTTAAATAAAGGTATATTTCGATTTGAAATATGGGGTGAAAATAGCCTTGATAGCCAACAGAGCTGATTTTGATGGAGCTGAGTCTGCTGGTATACTATTATGTTATGGGCGATATTCACCTGGAAAACGATGGCTTCAGTTGTTCGTGTACTGAAAGTATTGACGCAATCACTTAGGGACTAGTTGAACTGGAGAAACTTTTCAGACGTTCCACTAACTCCCAATTTCTTAAGAATCTCTCCAACCTATGATATGATGGAGGATGGAATATCGAATCTGATGAGTACAAATAAAGTAAAAGTGTTATCGGTAAATATATTAAGTTTCTGTGTTAGTCCCAAATATCATTGTCATTGATTTTTTTTTCAAATTCAGATGCGTTAAAAAAGCTTTCTAATTGCTTGTACTAATTAAGTAGGTGGCTGCATAGAAACTACTGCGTTTATCATCTCTTCTGTTGCGTATGAAGTGCCGAAAAGCCTTTGTGTTTTAAAACCACTTTTCGAATGCAGTTTCATAATTGGAAACGTTATGAAATATTTTACTTAAAGGGTTAATAAGTCATTTTGTTCATATAGCAGTATAACTTTACTTTTTACATAGATTTTTATTTATTCACATGTACTCAAAAATTAAGGATAACTGTAAATAACAATAAAGTGTTGCATTGTGCGGAGTGACTTCCATAGCCCTTTGGAACACCCAAAGGCCATTGATTGTCTCACAAGAGTTTTATTGGTGTTAGAAGCACAACATATGTCACGTAGCACACGATACATTTTAATATCACACGTCAAAATTGCGAAGAGGAGACTAGTTATGCAATTCAGATGACACAGAAATAAGCATTATTCTTATAAATAATGTTATGCAGAGCAGAATCATCAGTTACCTCAAAGGAGGCCATATTGCTGTGGCAGCTGCATTTCTCATAACATATGACTTTCAGAGTTTGTTGGCTGTTCTTACAAAATGGAAATGTGCTAAGATGTTTCAATGCAAAAAGCTGGTGTCTTATAACGCTTTAAGAAGACAGTTTTAACTACCGTTGCTAGAATAGACCTAAGTGTTAACCACTCTTAAGCTAGACTAGACCTAAGTATAAGATACCTGGAAGAACGAGCTGGAAAACTTTTTGCAGTGAATGCTCAGATGCTGTGCTGCATTCATAGCTAAGAGACCAACATTACAGGATAATTTTTTTTGCCATGAGATATTTGTATTCTGCTCAAGATGCGCGTTACCGTTATTTGGGCCACTATGCAAAAATTATACCTTCTTTTCCTTCAGAATTACCGCTGAATTTAACATGCCGTATATTTAAAACATTTTTAATGCAGTCCTTAGCGCAAATTCGTCGAAACTGACTATTTTTTTTTAATTTTAGCATGAATATACTTACAATTATTAAGATTAACGTAGTTAATTTTTTTAAATAATTGCAAGTTTAAAACTAATCGATATTTTTATTACTTTCTAGATATTCGCCGTTGCCGTACAGACAGCTATGCGATCTCCTCCACCAAAACCAAAAAAGAAATCTGGTATTTGTGGATCACGTTTACTGAGGTTCATCAAACTTCTTTGAATGATTTTCTTTTCAAGAGTGGCAAGAACCATATCTCGTAGTGAACTCTTGCTCAGTTGAATCAGGAAGCTACTCCTATAGACGTCATGATTTTTTTGAAAGTGAACTCTAAAGTCTTAAACATGGCTATGAGTCTAAAATTGTAGAATTCAGGTTGCTAGTCATAAAAGAATAGCCGGATGTTCTACAATTTAAATGCATTCTTCCTTGCATTAATTCTTAAGATGAAGCAAAATTTCAATCTTAAGAATCCATCTGAACCGGCATTTCGTGAATCTAGAAAAAAGAAATCGCATTTAAATATTTCAGACATCGTTATATGTTATCGAAGTTATTTAAAATTCTATAAATTGTTGAGATAGTTTGTTGATAAAATAAGAAGAGTTCGCCATTTTATTTTGTTGGTTTTATTACATGATAAAGTGCGATGGCAATAGTTTGCTGTCTTTTGACCGGCAATGGAGACGCTTAGGTGTACATATATTTTGTTACTGATATTTTTAAACTTTTGAATTTATGTATGATAATATGAATAAGTTGACGCTAAATATCGTTCATAATATTTATTTCTATCATTCCATACGAAATGTTAGATTTTGTTATCCTAATAGTTGGGGTTCTTAAAAAAATAAATTAATGCAAACTTATATCATTTCACCGAAATTAAATTTCGTAACAAAGAAGAATATTCTTCACAAAGAACAAGACTAAAATATTTCAATAAAGATCTCAGAAAGTTATTTCATTTTTGTAGCAAATAGAAACATGTGAGAATGTAATGAATATAAAAATGTTTACTTCACATACTTAGTTTCGCCTGATTGTTTCAAAGCCTAATTTTATTTGTTAAGACTGTATATTAAGAATACTAGTCAGTCTTACAGAAAATGTTTTTCTGGTGTTTTCTTTTAAATGTTGTGAAAACTCGTAAATATATCTTGTATTTGTTGTATTCGGACTTAAAATCAGTTGTTCATTTGTTCTTATAAGATTTATTTATTTTGTGGAAGTAATAGTTCGAATAAACATATTTTTTTTATTCTGTAAGTTTCTTTTACTGTAGACTACTAATCATTTAGGCAGATGATCTGATGATTTCTTATTATCATTACAATACTATTCTATTATTCTAATCAAATATTTTCATTTACATAACTAATATAGTTATTATAATCAGACTCAACTCGTACTGCAATACTATAGTTATGTTTCAATGTTGCTGCTGTCTTGTCTATGTAATTCGTGGGAGAATTGTTGCCCGAGCCTCAAGTAGGTTGAACTTCTACTTCCACTCCAATTTTAAAGGAGAGCACCCCGGA
>KK122374.1:679748-699741 GCA_000611955.2 Stegodyphus mimosarum
GTCCGAAGGTCTCCCACCTCTCTCCCCTACCACCAAACCCCACGAGAGGACTTTCGGCTGACCGTATATTTCCAGTACCCCATGCCACAAAGACACTGTCCATTTACAAACATCCATGCCTTCTCCGGGATTCGAACCGGGGCCCTTCGACACCGCAGTAGGCTTCTCTAATCACTATACCATCTGGGCGGCTTATATTTCAGTACGATTTACAATGAAAAAATTTTGAAAATTTGTAGAAACTTGAAAAATTGCATTTACAGAGGTAAGCTGTTTTCAGATACCTTCTTCTCAAAGATTGCTAAATAATTAAGTAATACTATTTTAATGATGAAGAGATTTATTTAAATCACTTACCTGAATTACATATAACACCTCCATAGAATTCATCTCTAAAATTATTAGGAAACTTTAAAATCTCCAGTTTGATCTTCCCGCAGGGTATAATTGAAAAAGAACTTTCATAGCAGTAAAATATTAATTATTCATAATTCTTTTCGTTCATAATTCTAATAGTTTCTTATTTAATGTATTAACTATTAAAAGCATTAAGGTGGTAAAGGCGAATTATCACCAGGCAGATAACTTCTACTTAGCCTTGTCAAACAACAGTAAAACTGATACACGCATATGCACCACACACACATAAAAAAGTGTAATCTTAAAACTTTGTATTATAATCTAATACCTCGGACAGTTTACCACTAAAATTTCAAAAAATGTTTTGTTCAAAATAAATTGCCAAGTTTCCCTTTTAATTTTCATTTAAAATCATAAAAAGAAAATAATACGAATCAATAACCATAGAGACAAAAAATTGCTGATTTCTAAATTTTTATACACTGCTGGCCATCCAAACAGCAACGCAAGGAAGGACGAGAGATATCAAGCCAAATTTATTTCAGAAACTAACGCATATAATACCACTAGAAACAAAAATTGTTGATTTCTAAATTTTTTACACTGCTGACCATCCTAAAAGCAACACAAGGAAGGATAAGGATTATCAACTCATTATTTCAAGCACTACTCATAGTACCATTATTAATAGATTTGAAATACGACCTTGTTTGAAATGAGGAAGACGAGAAAATCAGTAATGAGTGTTGCCGCCACGTTGAGTGAAAAAGGGCTTTAAATGGGTTGTTAGAGAATAGCAGCCCATGTTAAAAACAATGTCCTGCTGCTTCCATACGCAGCCAGAGTTCATCTGGTGTACTCGCATGTGCGGCATGCCAGGCTAGACGTTCTCCAATCATTGACCAAACATGTTCAATGGGCAGACTAGGTAACAATGCAATATGGTGGGCAAAGAAAAGAAAGCTTAAATATTGCGTGTAACTTGTGTTCGCCCATTGGCCTGTTATGGTCGCAGGCCAACCTTGAAGGTAAGGCAACAGACTAAAAAACCTCAGCTACATAGTGCTGGCTAGTAAGTGTACCGATCATGCGTACTAGGTGGCGCAGGAGTGAAGTCCAATATTACTCCACACCGTAACACAGTGTGCAGGACCAAATATGATGATGCATATCACAACTCACAACAGTCGTGCAGCCTTCTCCCACGGTTTTTCCAAACTCTAATCCGACCATCATGGTACTGCAGGCAGAAGCGTTATTCATCCGAATCACAATGTCATGCTATTCGGATATCCATGTCCGCCGTTCAATACACTACTACAATTACAAATGCCTGTGGTTTAAAATTAAAAGAAATTGAAGCAATGGACGCTTAGCAGACAATCCATTATACTGTAAATAACGTCAAGTTGCTCGTGCAGACACCTAATGTTGTGTTATAGACTGCATTTGTTGTGATATAGTGGCGAATGGGGCAATGTGCTCCATCAGTGTCATGCGCATAATATGTCTGTCTTCCCGTGGAGTGGTGGAACAAGGCGGTTGAAATTGCTCCTGTCCATCAGTCGTTCCCTCCTGCATCCACCAGTTCCATATTCGTATGACTGTTGCTTGGCTACTTGTGACACAATGATGGATTTCCTGGAAAAATAATCCCCAATTTCTTATATGCCGCGGTCGAAATCAGAAACGTGCTCGAATGATGCTCGTGTTTTTCTACGAGGCATGCTGAAGCCACACACAAAAATCTCACGAGAAAATAATTTACGTTGTTCAAAACAGCAATCTTTCCTTTTTATATATACTAATTGTAAGGAGCGCTGCAGTCGCAATCATTTGCATATTCTATTGCGATATACCGATGATGCAAGTTTCATGCTATATGGATGCTTCCTTCATGGTGTTGCACTTTGAATGCCAGCAGTTTCTTTATTACTTTTATTATACGGTTTCATTTAGCTCGGTTTCTCAGTTGGTTGACTAGTTAGTTGGTTTGGGTCAAACTTTGAAATAGTTTGTGGCCAAATTTTGAGATTCAAGCTAGTTTAAATATAAATACACGATGCATGTTCAATTTAGTTTTCTGAAACAGAAGTTTATTGTGTCATTCAGTATAACTTACAATACACTTTTTAACAGGAGAAATAATTAAAAATACGCCTAAGGTCGGTTTAGGGTAAAACTTCACTCAGCTGCATCATATCAAATTTAAAGAGGGGATATTCAAACGTTAGATTTGTTTTTATAGAAAGCACTGAACAATGGTTAGTACTTGTTTCTCTCAAAATTAACATGTTGATTCAAACACTGAATAGTTTAGTGGAAATATTTTATTACGATTTTTTATGAAAGTCTTTATATCGTATGTTTTATTCTAACCATCAGCAATTATCAAATGCATAATTTGTTAAACGGGAATAATTCTGCGGAAACTGCTTCAGAGAAAGGTTTACAGAAAGTAGTGTCCAAAATAAAAATTAAATATGTAGTACATGAGAAACAATGTCTTGAAAAATTATATTCAAGCACAATGAAAGCATAATTTTTAATTAAAGTATAAAATATGAATGTTCATTTTGGGATATGTTTCATTTATAATACTATAAAATAATAAGTGGCAATCTCATTTGTATAAATTCTAACTTAAATGCCGAATTATATAAATTTTTGTAATTGTATCTCTTAAAATCGGGGTACATTCAGCATTTTAGAAGATTTCAAATTTTTAATATTGTAGGAGGAAGGAAAAAAAACTTAGAATAATAGTATAGTGATAAAAAAAGAGGTTAATTCGTGTAATTTTTATAACTTTCTAACTACATAGATGGATTGTGTGAAAATGGAAATTCCTTATAACGAATTTCTACCTTTAGGAAAATACATTACTTTATGTACACTAAATTAGCAGTAAGGAAGTCAGAGACGATATAATATCTCGTAACAGTTCAGTTCCAATTTGGGCAATCTGTACTAGTATTGTAAATGCGTATTAATAGTGATTAATGTAATCAGGTGACTTAAGGAATTAAAGTTTGAGTAAGATAAGAGGCAAAAATGTTGTGGAATCATTTGTGAAAGTAGGAAAAATCAAACTTCTGCCTCCAGTTCGGAAAAATAATCAAATACTAGTATTTTATTCAAGAAAATCATATAAAGTTTGGTGTGAAATACGGATACAAATAAAATTAGATTCCAAGAGGAAAAAAATAAGAACTAAAAGAAATAATAGGGAATATTAGGGCTTAAACATAATATAAATTTAGAAGCCAAAGATGAATATTAAAAATATGGAATAGCATAAGTATCAAAAGACGACGAGCAAATTTAGAAAGTGATACGAAATAAATAACGAAAAATTTAAATCTTTAGAATAATGAAAGATGAATAAAACTGACGTTCGCAAAATAAATCGTTTAAAACCAAGGGCAAACATTTTAAAGGAAAAAAATATCATTAAAGTTCAAAAGTATGAAATCAATTATAAGAGTAATATTATGACTTTAATTCATTAATTACACATAATGTCCGAAAATAATTACTTTATATTCTTAAAAATTCTTATACTCTGAAAGCGTTGTTATCAAAAATATTATTATTTTAAACAAAGTATTAATTTCTGAATCTATACGAAAGAAATCATTGGTTCAAATTCATCTTTAACTCACAGTTAAAAATTTTGCTTTAAGAAAATAGTTTTATGAATTCCTTTTATCTCATAAAGATTGCATAAGTACCAAGCATATTTTAAAGAAAATAACTAGAAACAAGTTCTCTTCCTTCTGATGTATCAACAACTTTCCCCATATCCACTGTCAGATAAGGCTCTCCTATCTCCATTTTCAGATAAGCCTCCCTCCCACGGCTGACCATTCCTTCTCGAGAAGTCCCTCAACTGCCGCTCTTTAAGCTTCCGATCCAGAACTCTCATTTTGCCTCTACTGCGCACCATTAAAACAATTACTTGAAAAAAAAACTGTTCTCTGGCACTGGAATGAAAGACATCAGAAAGCTTTCGAAACTCTTAAAGAAGTGTTATAAAAGCACCCGTGTTAAAATTCTATGATGTTAATAAGGATTTAACTCTTTCAGTAGATGTAAGTTCTGAAAGATTAGGTGCCATTTTACTGCAAGAAAATCAACCAGTTGATTATGTTTCCAGAGCTCTAACGGAAAGTCAGAAAACCTATGCTCAAATAGAAAAAGAACTTTTAGCTTTTACTTCTAAATTTCATCAGTATATATATGAAAAATATATTACAGTTGAAACTGACCATCGACCATTAGAAAATACAACTAAGAAACCTCTTTTTATGGCACTTCAATGATTGCGAAGAATGTTGTTAAATTTACAAAAGTATGATCTACTTGTACGTTTCAAAGAGGGGGAAAGAATTAGTAATAGCAGACACTTTGTAAAGCATTTTTCCCGCCTTCTTAGAATGTCTTCGTGCTGTAGTGGTCGGCACGCACGGCGCGTATTCGAGAGGCCCATGGTTCGAGTTCCGGCGAAGACGTTGCTCATTTTTCAATCTCTCTTGCATCAAAATACCTAATGTCTCTACAATTTTAAGTAGAGCATATTTGAATACAACAGAAAAAGATAATGATGAATGTCATGATCCTTGACCAATTCATCTCTTCCGGTTCGTTTTCATCCACTTATGAATGTTATTGGTCGACTCTATTCGCAGAAAATAAATTGGCACACTTATGCAGGTTTAACAATAACATGAACTGTATTTTATTGAAATATATATATATTCTTTTCACAAAGTATTTTTTCCACAATTACATTAAAAACGCACAACTATTACATTTCACCTTTCAGTTCTTAATAATAACAGATCAAACTTCAAACTTTGGAATACAAAAAAAATAAATAAATTCAAAAAAATGTTTCACACGAGCCTCCGTCTTTCTCGCATCAAGCACGTTTTCTTCTTCTCGTAGCCAGATTTTGCTTTCTCTCCGCTTTCAGATAGACAGTTTTTTTTTCACACGAGCAGGCCATTGGTTTAACTGTTCTTCCATCAGGGCTTGGTTGGTAGCTTCCTCTTACCGAGCACGCCCCTGCCCAGAATGAAATTTGTCCTTTCTTTAGGCCGTATTTCATTAATCAATATCCAAGCAAATTTTTCCAAGGTGTCCAGGACCAGAGAAATGTGTTTCAAGTGTTCCTCAAATGTTTTCGAGAAAATTACCACATCATCTATATATGCCTGAGCATAATCACTATGACTCTGTAAAGCACGATTCATTTCCCTCTGAAATGTCCCCGAGGCTCCTGATAAACCGAAAGGTATTGTTCTCCACTGGTACACTCCATTAGATGTCGCAAATGCAGTCAACGGTTTGCTCCTTTCATCCATTCGGATGTGCCAATACCCTCTTCGAAGGTCGATGCTTGTCAGCCAGTTAGCTGCACCCGCCACAAAAACCAACTCCTGCATGTCCTTCATGGGAAATGTTGGAGTTTTTGTAACAGCATTCAATGATCTAAAATCTATACACATTCTAACTGTAGCATCCTTTTTCACCACACAAACTATAGGATGAGCAATTTCTGACTCAGAAGGTTCAATTAATCCTAATTCTAGTAACTCACGTATCTGCCCATCTACTGCTTTGCGATATGCCATAGGTATTCCATAGCAGTGGGGTTTCTTCCTAATAGCAGTAGGAATAATTTCGATCTTGTGTGTACCTACTCGGGCTGGTTGCACTGGACGTGTAAATAATGTTTGGTATTTCCTCAGTAGCCCTAAAAGTCTACTCCTTTGGACCGAATCTAAATTAGACATTCCTAATCCTTCCAGAGATTCAGAAAAAGTTTTTCCTCCCTTGTTGACAGGTCTAGATTCAATTTCGCCAAACTCATCTTCTCCCTCCAAGATAACATTTACTGCTTGAGATCTAACTACATAAAGTCTAATCTTATTCTGATGAACATGCCTTTTGGTTCCATCGGGCATTCGTACTACAAAAGAGTGAGGACTTTTCTGTTCCAATATATTTGCAGGACCCTGCCATCTAGCGTAAAGCTTGTTAATAGAATCGGGAATCAAGACTATCACCTTATCTCCCACCTTAAACGTTTTTACGGTAGATCTTAAATTATGATAGTGTGCTGTCCTCTCTTGTTGAATTTCAGCTGTGAGCTTTGCCTGCTCCGCTGCCTTCTCAAACCTAGCCTTTAGATTTTGTAAATATGTATAAACAGGAGTTGCATCTAATTGTAAATTTTCATGTTTTCCTGTCCATGATGATTTTAATATCGACAAAGGTCCTTGAGGTGTCCTGCCGTACATTAGTTGAAATGGAGCCACCCCAGTTGTTGAGTTGGGTACTTCTCTATAGGCCCACAACACATAAGGAATTTGCAAATGCCACCCCCTACCTTCTTCTCTGATGACATGATGCAACATTCTTTTTAAAGTACCATTAAATCGTTCAACTAATCCATTAGATTGAGGATACCCAGGGGTCGAAAACTTAGGACTGGCCCCTATTCGTCTCTCAAATTCTTGAGTCAAATCTGCTTTAAAGTTTGTTCCATTGTCACATGCAATTACATTTGGAATACCCGTTCTTGAAAAAATATGTAATAACTCCTCACAAGTCGACTTGGCAGAGAGGCTAGTTAGGGGCATTGCTTCTGCCCATCTGGTATGCTGATCAACTAAGCATAATATATACTTATGCCCCTTAGAGCTGGGAGGATCAATCGGACCTATCACATCAATGTTTACAATTTGGAAGGGCAGATCTGGCCTCGTTACTGGGGTGATTGGTGTCCTATCAACAGTTTTAATTGGTCTAGTCAACTGGCACTCTTTACGCGCCTCGCAAAATTTCTGGACGTCTAACTCAGACCTTCCCAATAGAAAGAGTATCTAATTCTCTCCACAGTCTTCTTTACCCCCATGTGGCTACTAAACACCGAGCAATGTGCTAACTGCAAGACTTCCTCCCTTTGACTCTTAGGTACAACTAATTGTCCCACGCTTTCCCCAAGAATTTTGTCCTTATGAAAGAGAAAGTTATCCACTGTATAATAATTCCCCTTTACTTTTTGAGCATTCTCCCATGCTCTTGCCAGAGATTCACAAATCTCCTGCTCTCTTCTAAAAATATCCGCTGTACATAATCTTCCTGACTGAAGTTCTTGGCTTTCACTTGATTCCACCTTTCCTTTCTCATCGAGATTCCTTCCCACACTAGTGTTTCTTTCTAGTTTCCCTGTGTTTACCTTCACAGACTTTTCATTTCTCCTAACCTCTGGGATGTTTGTGGTTTCTTCAGGTAAGTTCTCTACCACCTCACCTGTGTCATGTAACTGACCCCCTAACATGGTGAATACTTCCGGAGGAAGCAACACATCCTCTGCTAGAGATTCTGCAACTGCACACAAAATCTCTTGATGTGTGACACTGGAACTTTCTCCTACAGTGATACCCAGTGGAATGTTTACCAAAGGGCATTTAACAGCTGGACCAAATATACCCTTAAAATATATGCTCGATCCTTCCTCCAGTTGGAGATTTTTGGTTAACTCCTTTTTAACCACCGTAATTTCTGTTCCTGAATCACCGAGGGCCTCCGTCATTGTTCCATTCACACTAATAGGAACCCTTTTCAACTTACACAGCTTATAATTGCTTACATTCCCTGGCTTCCCCAAAGGATCCACACGAGCTACCACAACTTTGTCCGCTAGGATATCATTATCCTGACCTTTCTTTACCCAGTGTACCCTAGCTTTATCCTTTTCCTCATTTCGGTTATACTGCCTAGAACCTTTAATCTGAGGACAGTTCCTTTTAAAATGCGAAGCTGAACCACATACAAAACATGTTAAACCTTTAACATTCCCTGTGTTTTTCCCTATGGTTTCTGACTCATGCCGACCGCTTCGTCTCTCTTCGACCTTAGGTTTCTCACCTATTACCTGATTTAGCATCTTAGTTTCACAAGCTTCCCTACGTACGTTGTAGGACTTCCCTTTAGCCGCAAAGAATATGTCACACTCCTTTCCAAGCTCTCTTGGCTTGAACCACGAGTCTCCCTGCCTTATACCTATGTGTACTGCAGTTTCTGTATCAAGGGTCTGGTAGATTTTGTCCGCTACCACCAACTGATTAAGACCTTCAAAGTCTGTCACCCCCCTTGATTTCACATAATTTTCCCACATGGCAGTAACTCTAGTAGAAAACTGGACAAAGGTCTCTTCTGAACTTCGTCTTGCTTTCCTGAAATTCTCCAGGCATACCTGAGGTGACGGTTTGAATTCTTTCAACACAGTTTCCTTTATTACTTCATAATTCCCATACTTATCCTCCCTTATCAATGTTAATAAATTTGCCGCTTTATCTCCCAAAAGGTAAATCAAAATTTTGGCCTTATACTCATCAGGGACACTTTCATTGATATAAGCTCTTTCTAAACTGGAGAAGAAATAGTCCCAGCCATCTGCTCTACTTGGAACCTTTACTGTCAATAACCTGATTGTTCTCGTTAACTCTTCTACTGATCTTTCCTTCCCATTCTCCCCCCGTTCGGGTGTGGTACTCCTATTCAAGTAACGATCCTGACAATCTACCTTATACTTCTCAATGGCAATCCTCTCCTCTGCCTCTAACTTTAGTTTATATTCCCTTTCTTGTCTGTCGCGTTCTTCTTTTCTTTCTACTCTTTCGCGTTCTTTTTCTCTTTCTTCCCTTTCCTTCTCCTCCTTTGCCTCCCTATCTGTAATGATAACACTCAGAAGGTCCTTTGCTACCTGCTCCTCATAGCTTTCACTAGCAAGAATTTTTTCCCTCAAGTCCAAAATTCTAAATGTAGGCAACACTTCAACACCAAACTCTTGTGCAAGGGCGACTAGATCAGCCTTTCTATGTTTGGTCAAAAATGACATTATGGGACTTTATGTTCAACTTAATTAAAATAACAGAAAATCAAAACTGAATCTCTGTACATAAAATTTTACATCAAGTCTTGAACTTCTAGTGAATCATAAACACCTGGTATCTGCATTAAATATGCACAACATCCAAATATTCAATCAAATAAAAAAATTAGTGAGTATATATAAGCAATCAAAAATTAATGAATGCATGAGAATTAATGCAATCATATCTCATAAATAAAACACAAGCATTAGTTAAATTAATACTCATTCACTCATACAATAAAAGATAAATGCATTTTCAAAGTAATTCAAGTCTCATATGATAATCACACCGATAATTCCTGTGTTATAAAATACTTCTTTAAGTGTACCGTTACATCAATAGCAAATGTTTCATAAAAAATGATAAATAATACACTTAAACGAGAAAACCTGGTAGAAGATAACTGTTCCACTTAATATGCTTCGCAGCATTCGTAAGGCATTTACTTGAGCTTTTTCCGAGTCTACAAATATGCATCCGACCAGCTGCCGCCACTGTCATGATCCTTGACCAATTCATCTCTTCCAGTTCGTTTTCATCCACTTATGAATGTTATTGGTCGACTCTATTCGCAGAAAATAAATTGGCACACTTATGCAGGTTTAACAATAACATGAACTATATTTTATTGAAATATATATATATTCTTTTCACAAAGTATTTTTTCCACAATTACATTAAAAACGCACAACTATTACATTTCACCTTTCAGTTCTTAATAATAACAGATCAAACTTCAAACTTTGGAATACAAAAAAAATAAATTCAAAAAAATGTTTCACACGAGCCTCCATCTTTCTCGCATCAAGCACGTTTTCTTCTTCTCGTAGCCAGATTTTGCTTTCTCTCCGCTTTCAGATAGACAGTTTTTTTTTTCACACGAGCAGGCCGTTGGCTTAACTGTTCTTCCATCAGGGCTTGGTTGGTAGCTTCCTCTTACCGAGTATGTGCATGACAATGAAGATACAGAAATTTGTATGCTTATTGTAGATCTGGATGGCAAAATTTATCATTTGAAGAAAGAAAGTGAATGCTATGCTAAACTACAAGGCTTAAGTAAGCATCAGCTGGAACCTCAAGTCAAAGTATTTTGGACTATAGAGATGAGCTGACAATGGAAAATGACTTGAGTTTCAAAGAAGGAAGGGTAATTACTCCTTTATCTATGCAAAAAGAGGTGTTAAATTTAATTCATGAGGGTCACTTTGGGATAGAAAAATGTAAGAAAAGAGCTAGAGATGTTTTTCTTTGGTCACTTATAGACAAACAGATAGAAGGTAAAATTTCGAAATCTCCTATATATAATGAATATCAGAAACAAACATAAAGGAACCTATGATACGACATGAAGATCTTAGTTTAACTTGGTATAAAAATGGAGCAGATTTATTTGAGATTAACAAAGATGTATACTTATTAATGTAGATTATTATTTAAACGTTTTTAAAATCTCCATGTTACCAGATACTCGAAATCAGACAGTGATCAGCTATATGAAATCTCATTTTGCAAGAGTGGTCTACCATAATGATATCTGATAATATACCTCAGTTTGCAAATAAAGAATTAGTGGATTTTGCCAAGAAATACCAATTTAAACTTACAGCGAGCAATCCATACCATCTCAGATGGTACAGCAAAGCCTCCACTTGGGCTTGAACTCAAATTAATAAGAATTAATGCTTAACTAAAAGTTATAGCCGAAGTTAACAGATTTCCTAAATCTCAATTAAGTAGGCGAAGCTATCAAGAACCTGAAGTACGGCCGAGCGTAGTAATAGCTTAGAGAGAGATGTAGCCCAAATGCAAAAGCGAGCTAGTCAGAAACTCAGGCTCTCTAACGAAGTCAGTCAAACTTCATCTTAAGTACTACTCTTACTCATTTGCATTAAACATGCTTCTGAAAATACATTCTGGTAGAAAATGTAAGCTGATGCTAGAAGAGATAGAAAAGGCATATAAAATAACTGTTATAAAATTAGAAAAAACCTTACAATTTTAAAATGAGCATATCTTTGGAATTTCCGATACATAGTTCCAAACACTAGAGATTAAAAGAGCTTTTTTTTTCCGTAAAGTGTTGCCATTGCCCGCTTTTAAATCACTGAGTTTGTTAACCAAAAATTCTTTAAAGCTTTTCAAAATATGAAATTGATAACAAAACAAATTCCAAATGCCCATATTTTGGTGGAAACGTTCAATATTCAAAATTTGATGGCCCTAGATACCGTTGTTTTATCACCTTTGGAGAAATATATATACATTTATGCAGATTTTTCATTATTTAATTTCTTTAAATATAACACAGAGCTGCAATTTTTGTGTGGCAACAGTTTCAAAAGTGATTCAGACTTTTAATATTTTCAAAGCAAAATCGCAAAATGAAAACAATAATCCTTCAGAGAAAGCCGCTTTGAACTAAAAAAGGAAACATCGCACATTAGCAAAATGCCAAATTTTTGGAGAGCTATACAGTATATCGTATTTCAGGTGGATGAAGTGGAAAATGGTTAATAAAGATAAATTATGCTTGGGAGGATGAAGTGTTACTGCAAAGAATGTTCGGTGTCCTATACTGTCATTGCAATTTCCCTGATATAGGCTCTACTACCTGCACTTCGGTAACGAGAAGTGGGAATCTCGACAAAATACTTTGCAAATTTTAAATTTAAAGCATAATTCTGTAGTGTGTTCCTTTCAAAACGTTATTATATGTATAAAATATTCACAGAGTAATTTATAATTCCTTTTTTAAGGATGCAGATAAGCAATCCAAAGAATCAAAATCTTCACGTACAACTTTCGATTTTGTTGGTACAACTTTCGATCTAGAGAGCTCGGAAATTACTTATTATGTTCATCAGTTCTAATGTCCACACATCAAGATTTCGCTATAGTAAGAATTCATATCTTAATTAAAACTTATTTAATAAAGACAGCCGACAGCCGAAAAATGACTTTCTGTGTTAAGTTTAAAAATAGGTCTTTGGTTTTTATATTATAAGACTATGGATCATTGCAAGATTAATAATTATTTTAATAATAACAAAGTTATTTCCATAGCATCATTTGACTTATCAGTTTAAAACAATGCTGACAATAAAAATTATCATTAAAAAACTAAATTTTAAAGTATTTATACCAAAAAATAAATGATGAAATATGCCTTTTTAATATTTAGTTTATCGTAAAGGATTTTCAATACTATATTTTCTTAAGAAAATAAATGTAATAACCGAAAATACTTATTCTTTTATTTTATTGCCATACTGAAGAAAATTATATGCTATTTAAAAATGTCTAATTAAAAGTTGGTTCTTATAAAATGCTCATTTTATTCATAGTTTGCATGTTTATATATGAACAAAATATAATGCACAATGTTTTGTTTGCAGTTTGAAAGCTTAAAATTTTCGCTCTATGAAGTGATGGAAAGTTTATCTAAACTATGGAAAATAAAATGGGATAAAAATAAATTATTATTGATCACCGAGACGAACATTTTTATGAAACATTAAGAAAAATAACATCGGATATTTGAAGTCTTAAATCCTGTTATATAATAAATATTAAGATAGTATAGTTCGACCATCTCAAACGCAACCCTAGCTGGCATTCTGCCAAAACACATAGACTCGTCCAAAAGGGGCGTTATGTCTGCGACGTGAAAGCTCAGGCTATGCTCGACGTGAAGCTATTTTGAGAATAATTCGATTAGAATGGGCATGCGTGTTTCCGCTCATAGTCGCGGATGAGGCGGTCGAACTGTATCACGTATTTAATAATTTCCTATTTACTTTACATCGGAATAACATAAAAATAGCTTCTACTGATAAATAAGCGCGCTGTGGGTTCAGTCGCTTCCAATGAAGCAGAGAGGTAGCTTCGCACTTTTCACGGTAACATCATGAGAGAGCTGGATGTCCTTGTTTCTTAAAAGCCACGTTAGGATGTGTATTCTAATATCCTTAAAAAAACTGTGAACTATCTTTCCTTCTGTTCTAATCTTTTTGCTAAAAATTTTTACCAGAAAGGGTGAAGATGAATATTAAAACCGCCCGTGACTGAACTATTTCTTTTACTGCAACAACATTCAGTGCCAATCCTAGATCGTCGGTCACCCACGTACAAATTAAAATTGGCCTTCCTTTTTTACAGAAATATAATATGTTTGATAATCATTTTGCCACCCTTAAATCTGGCTGCCACGTGCACCGTCTTGCCCCCTGACTAGATTGTTATGCTTCAGCACCATCAAAATTTAAATCATTAGATATATGTATGCAACGTTTGAAGCATTAGTTCTCAACGCGGGCGGTACCGGCCCAGAGAGTGGAATGATGCTGAGTGGCGATGAACTTGTTTTGGGCGGCAGAAGTGGCGAGCATGTTTTGGGCAGTAGGAGGCATGGAGCACGTTTTGGCATATGAAATTAAATTTAAAAATTGTCCAAAAAAATTATTAAATCGATTATCCGATTTACACCATTTGTACTAGCAATAAAACGAACTTACGCGACGGCTTCCCTCATGCAATTTTAAAAATGGTGAGATGAATCTGCAAAAAAATTCATCCTGACAAACAAAAGGAAGATTTTTCGTTTTTCTTGAACATCAGAGCCAAGTCTCTGAAGGCACTGTCTATCTCAAGATTACTAGCAACCTCATCAAAAAAATGCGACGATGGTTTCATAGCCTCTTATAATATATCAAACTGAATTGCTGAATCGGGGAAAGCTCATACCATGGGCGTAGAGTTGATACTGTCGGCTGTCAAGGAAGTTTTAGAAGCGGTTTTACACCCTCCAGCAGAACCCAGTATTATAAAAAATGTCCTATTATGCAATGATACAGTGCGACGAGGAATTAATGACATGGCGGAAAATGTTGAAGCTTCGTTATGCAAACTTTTAACACCCACCGAATTTTCTATTCATGTTGATGAATCAACTTTGCCCGGTACTAATGCGGCTTTACTGTTAGCGTATGTCCGGTTTGTGAAGGAAGGAAAAATTATTCAAAGATGCTTTTTGCAAAAATTTGATTGCAGATACTGAAGGTGAATCAATTTTTAATACTGTCAAAGATTATTCTAGTGAGAAAAATATTCCTCTTGCGAATATTATGTATGTTGTCACCGATAGAGATCCTGCAATGGTGGGTCGTCATCATGGGTTCATCACCCCTTTGAAGAAAGAGGTACCAAGTATTTTAGCTGTTCACTGCGTGATTCATAGACAGCAATTAGTCCCAAAAAATCTCAGTGACCGTTTGCATTAATCATTACGATATGGCAGCTCTACTGTCAATAAAATTCGCAGTAATGATGTCAACGATGGATTATTCGTTCATCTGTGTAAGGACAACGATGAAGAATTCAGTCGCTTGGTTCTACAAACCGAGATTCGCTGACTTTCCAAAGACGCCTGCCTCAATAGGTTGGAATCGTTTCGACTCTGTACTTAAGTTCCTCGAAGAGAAAAATGTAGCTCTGAAAGACAAATTTTTACAATAAGATTGATATTGCTTACATGACCTATTTATTCGCAAAATTCATTGGAATGAATTTGCAGCTTTAAGGCGAACAACTCAGTTTGATCTCAACAAAATCTGTTATTTCTGCTTTCCTAAAAAATCACACTTTGTGAAAGCAGAACTTTGGTCGCAAAGAGTTTAGCCAGTTCCCAATCTTATGTGATCTGCATAAGAGCAGTGAATCCCGTTCGGTAAAACATATATTTACTGTCGGGCTTTTCTAAGCGATTTGAAGATATTTTATCCCTGAAGGTCCTTCAGTGGGTCACGAACCCTTCTACGAATATTGAGAGAACAGAGGTTCAGCTACAAAAAGAAGTGATGAAATTTTCAACTAATGAAAGTTTGAAAGCCAGCTTCCAAAATGGTGACCGTCTTACTGAATTTTGGCTTCGAAGTAACATGAGTCGCCTCTACCCAGGATTGTGGACTATCGTCAAAAAGTTATTAATTGCTTTCCCTTCCTTTTATTTTGTCTCGCAAGGAATCAGTGCTGTCACTGATGTAATTACAAAAAAGAGAAGTCGACTCCAAATCGCAAGAAGAGGGGACCTTCAGCTCTTTAAAAATATTGAACCGAACGTTCAGAAATTGGCTCTGATCCATTAAGCACGGACATCACACTGATCATACTTGATTTCTTAACTGATATTAATTACTCTTTTAGTGTTTTTTCAATTCCTTTTTAACTATTTAATTAAGAATAAAGAACTTTTAAACGTAAAACATCGCTTAAGCAATTATTTCTGGCATTAGCCATTTCAGGTTTAACAGAAGAAATGTAATTACCTTCCAGGCAAAACTATCAAGTTGATCAAACAAATCTGGTGTATAAGTCTGCTGAAAAAGATTACTTGGAATTTTTGCTTTTATAATCCAGAAATACCTTTCCCGCACCTAAATTACAGGATTTTCACAAAGGGGACGTAGAAAAAAAATTTCGCTCCTTAAGGGGGCAGCAGCTTCTAAAAAGTTGAGAATCAATAGTTTAAAGTAAATGTTGTACAGTAGCGTCCCGCAAACTTGACTTCCGATGTCTCGACATATAGTAGATATCTAGTTGGCCTTGGATGAAGCTGCACGACCACGGAATGAGCGACAAGCGCCCGGCCCCAGCCACCACCCCTGTTCTTATTGGTTGCCGTTTATGACGTTGAAGAGATTTTATTATCGGTTTCGTGTAAGTTAGGTGAACTTATACTTTTTTGGTCTTGGTTATGTTTTGTATAAATGTGAATTTGTGGAATGTAACAGAGTATTTGCAATTAAAGCAAGCTTTTCGCGCGCAAAAATGCCGCGGGGAATTCATTTCGTCACTCTATGACATCACAAGTAGTGTCCAATAAAAGCCTGGGGTGGTAGCTGGGGCCAGGCGCTTGTGAATGAGCGTGAGAGACAATCCACCATCACACGATATTTTTCTGCTAAGAACTACTAATAATTTTTCGTCATTTTGGTCATGTTTTTTACTTAATTATCTTAGAGTATTTATTCTTTTTATGATTCCTATTATGCTAGAACTTGACAGAGAAGAATTAACATTCATTTAATTTTATGCTGTACTTTTCCGGGTCCAATGTGCTACAAATATCTAGAGTAGTTGACAGTTAAACAGTAAAAAGTAGTTGAATAGTAAGAGTTCTGAAAAAAACGACTTTTTTGGAAACTCGACAATTTCCCACTTAGATTATGTCGAGTTTGCGAAACTCGACTGTAATTCTTTTTAAAATTAGTTGTTGACCATGCATTCCTTCATTTTACAACTTACAAGCAATAATAACCTTCCCAGCGGGCAGAAAGATGTAACATTCAGTAACGAGAATGAAAAACGGAAGTACTGTAATGCTAAATTTGTAAATTATCTTTTCTCGAATTGTGTAATTCAGTACTACTAAATAGTTTTGTAAATTTTTAAATACTTTTTCATATATTTAAATAATGAATATGCTGGAAGAGCAGAATAGAAGTAGAACATTCTCTGAGCTACAACCGCTATGTGTCAAACTCGCAAGAAATTGTTGCCTTGAAGATATTGATGCCTTAGAAACTGTTCTTAAAGACTTAGATGAAACATCTATTAATTACTTTCAAGAATATTTAATTTTTCCTTTCCGTCTGTCACTGATAAAAAAGCCCAATGAAAAATTACTTATAAGATGCATAAATGTTATTAAACTCATATTTGATAGAACTCATATTCAGTCTTGGAATACTTTTTCTAGCCTTTTTCTTCAGTTGTTTGGAATGTTAAGTGATCCTGCTGCTGGGCAAGAAGTAAGGCATGCTAGTGAAGAACTGAAATGTAGCATTTTCGAGTGTGTTTTAAGTTTGATTCTGAGTTCAGACAATGAAATTTACGAAAAGATATATGGTATGCCATTCAGGTTACCTCTAGCACAAGCATTTTTCGTCCTCACTGAACTTCTTAAACATGAAAAATCAAAAACTTTGCGTGCCACTATTTTACAGGTTATTGGAACTTTAACTTACGG
Organism: Stegodyphus mimosarum; assembly: GCA_000611955.2. Taxonomy (NCBI): domain Eukaryota; kingdom Metazoa; phylum Arthropoda; class Arachnida; order Araneae; family Eresidae; genus Stegodyphus; species Stegodyphus mimosarum. The sequence continues at coordinate 697,086 of KK122374.1, forward strand.
TACTGATTATATATCTGTCAGGTCTGAAACTATTGAAAAACTAGCTAGTGAAGCTTTGGCCTGTTATTTTCCTGGTTTAACTATTACTTTGCACCGTGTCATTTGTGGTGACATTAAACAAGGACATAATGTTACAAACATGACTCTAAAGATTTTTGCTGATCTTATTGTTTTAGTTATTGGTGACCACTGCCCTTTTACTCAGTGTCAGCCAACAGATAATTCTGTTTCTAGTCCTCATAATGCAATTTCTGCTGTTAATAAAAATGAGGCATGGTATGAAGAAGTTTCCAAAAATGTGGGAATTTTAGTTAAAAATATTTTACCTGTAGCTAGCCATAGTCACTGGAAAGTTAGGCTTGAATTTTTACTTTTTGCAAAGAGTCTCTTGTTAAAATGCACACATAGATTAAAAAATTGTATGTCTATGCTTCTGCCAGCAGTATTTGCCTTATCTGTTGACAAATACAAAGAAGTATCAACTTGTAGCCAGGATTTACTCAACCAGCTTCAAAATAAATATCAGGCATTGAATTTGGCTAGTATAAATTCAGTAATTGAAGATGACATATATGCCTCAACATCAAAACTCATCAAGAGTAAATTGTCAGCAAATGATACCCAGAAGTTGTATATTTTAAAATCACTTCAAGGATACATGCAAATATTAGGTTCTTCTCTGAATAATCTGTTATGTTCCATGCCTCATTTAGAAAGAATCATTTTAAGTTTAATCAGTTTATTAGAGTATGATACAAACACAGTAAATTTAGTTGAAGAGGTATCTTTTCCAACAAATTTTGACATTTCTGCACCAAATTTATGGCCTAGAAAAAAGTTTTTATACTTTCAAGATGAGGAAATTTTAGATTGTGTTTGTAATTTATGTTACATTTTAGGGCAAATGGAAAATAATAGATTGCTTATTGATTATATATTTGATAAATTACAAAATTCAAATCTTTATACGTTGCAGTGCATATTTCTTATAGGATGTATAGTCAAAGGTTTTCCAGAAGAGCCAAATTGTGTTGAGCTTATTGGAGATATTCTTGATGAACTTCTTTCTCCTGCAGTGTGGGACTTGGCATTGTATGATACTAATCATATAAATTCTATGGAGGGAAGTGATTCTTCTCAAGAACAATGCAAAGTCATAAATGTTAAAACTTACAATAGCAATGTGTATCAGATATGTTTGATTCTTGAAACTATTGCCAAATGTGCTGAACGATTAAAATGCCAGTTTAGAGGGCAATTAATAAAGATTCTTTCTCCAGTAATGGAGAGAGCTGGTAGTTCCAATCTTGTGATTTCACAGTCTGGCAGAGTGTGTTTACATATTATAGCAAAATGTTGTGATTACCCATCCATTGCAGAACTTATTAAGGAAAATGCTGATTACATTATAAATAGCATAACAATACAATTTCATCACTTTTTACACAGACCAGAAATGGCTGTTGTTCTTCAAGTAGCTTTAGAAGAAAGTGAGGCTGAGTCTTTAACTCTTTTCAGTGATGTAGCTCTGCAAGCTTTGAAAATATTGGATCATAATCAAGATAAGGCATTTCCTCTTTTAACTATTTTGTTTTCAGTTGTTAAATGTGTTAAAAAATGGTTTCCAAGTAAAAAGTGTGAAGAAATTAATGTGCCTTTACAGAGTGTTGTTAAAACTAGTTTAAAAAATGCTTTAATGAGATATGTGTCAGCTAAAGAAGAGGAGTTAAATTTGTTACATAATAATTCTAAGGAAGAAAATTTTCATAATGCTTATGAAGAAAATAATGCCAGTTTGGATGTAAATGATAAAATAAGCATACCTTTGCATGTAAACCTCACAAGTGAAATCTTAAAGCGTTGTATTCATCTGCAGTCTTCTAGAAATTTATACCTTCGTATGCTGTCACTTGAGACTATTGAGTTTTGTATTTTAGCTCTTAGAGATTTTGAAAACCAGTTGCATCCGTTAGTTCATGAATTGTGGAATTCATTTGTGCAAAGATTTTCTGAAGATACAGTTGTTATTTTTAAGGCTTTTAAGGTTTTGTTAGTGATTGCTGATGAGTGTCGAGATTTTGTACGAGTCAGAATGTTGAAGGATGTGATTCCAAAGCTTATAAATTTCTTAAAGAAAGAATATAATTCTAGCTTATTGAAGAATAATTTCAGAAATTATCAATGGACTAATGCTCACAAGCTTCAGCTTTTTATTTTATCTGAGATTGGTCATCTGTATGTTAAATTAGATACAACTGAGAAAGATATTGCTATTTTAGCTGATGTTTGTTTGCCATACTTGACTATTAAGCAGCCAAAGATCCTACAAAATGCTGCTGCAAACAGTATAAAAGCATTAGCATCTATTGATCCTGATGCATTGTGGTTATATTATAATGAACGTTACAGTAAAGATATGACTTTGATACCTCCACATAAGAGTTTATGTACTTTACAGTTTCCTAATAGTTCTGGTTCTGATACTACTGTTAACTTTGATTTTTGACAAATTTAACATTCCCCACATAAAAGTGCATCTGCATTGCAGTTTCCTAAAAATATTGATTCTAATATTGTTATTGACTTTCATTTTTGGTTTTAATAAAAATATTCACAAGTAAATAGGTTTAGCAGAAAAATGAATAAACAGGTATCA
>KK122374.1:699784-749066 GCA_000611955.2 Stegodyphus mimosarum
TGTCCCTGGCTTTGGTAATATTAACTGGTGTTAAAAAATGTCCTCAAATAGCAATGGAATTAAACTAATTTAATAAAACTATAACTAGAAAAACATAAATAGTTACTTTCACACCATCTTAATTAGGGAAATACAAAAATTTATTAAGGAAATATTACACTGTGTAATGCTAAAAATAATTTATGAAGTTTCTGGAAATTATTTGGCTGATACTGTACTAAATAACTAGAGGGCAATCCTCATTAAAAGAGAACATGCCAGTGTAAAATTGTAAATTATGTTAAAAAGCAGCCTAGTTTGGCATAGTTGTTACCAGGAAACTTTATTTTCCAGGAGGGGGAAAAATTGCGGAATTTTTTCCCCCTTTCTGAGGTAGAAAAATCAGCATCTGACTGTTTGAAAATCTATGCCAACTACAGCTTCTTTTTTGCCTAGTTATAAATGATTGACTAAAATTGAAACTAAGATATTTGGAGACATTTCTTTGTTACTTGATAATTTTTGTAATTTATTTTGACCTTATTTTGTGACTACTTCAGTTTAAAAAATTTATTTTATACTATTTTGATCATATTAACTTTACCATTGATTACAATAAGCAGTTTATTTTCCATGTTTTCATTTACAATTGGGTCAGACATCAACAGTTTGATAACAATTTCCAATTGATAACATTCGCCACAATCACATTAAGTACTGTGTAGTCAAGCCAGCTTCAGAAACAGTGTGGTTCAATTTTAGGGCTGCAAAATTTTTAGAATTTAGAAAAACACCAAAAGGAAAAATGTTTAGAATTTAGAGGAGAAACAGCAGCAAAATTTTTACGATATAGGGAGGCATTCAAGAACAAAAATTAGGATATGCAATTATAGCACCCAGCAGCAAAATAACAGGGAAAACTCAGATAACCGGCACTTGGCGCAATTTTTTCCTCCATCGTGAATCACGAAACATCACCATATCCTTGGGAGGAATTTTTTGATGCCAAAAGGGAGCGTGCATTAGAAGGCGCTTTCCAAAAATTCTCTCTTCAGGCCAATATTGGGAAAAAAGCTCTGCTGGGCGAAAATCGCGTAAGGCAAAGTGTAGCATTTGCACTGAGAAGGTAAATCATACACGTAGGACAAGTTGTAAACGATTAGTTATTGTTGTGATTAAGTAAATCCACGTACTTTTTTTCATCTTAGTATTTTAGATTATGGTATACATAATTCCAACATTATTAACTTTTGTAATTTTCTTTTTTAATTCTTACCATTAATTTGAACAATTATCCGTAATAATGGTTATATATGTTTTAAAACATATACTTTATATAAATGCAGAAATGATCATGAAAATGCAATATATATCACAGTACATTCATTACTATTAAACATGAACATGAGTAACACGTCAGAAAAATCTTATTCAAAGATTTGAAAATACAAATTTAATTAACTTTTAATCTTTTTTTGAGAAAAATTGCAGAATCCTTTTATTCTGATTAGAAGTGTAATTAATTTATATAAGTCTATAATTTATATAAGTTTAAAATAATAAACAGAAAGATGCCCTCACATGTTTATTAATGCTAAGAGTGTGAAAGTTTGTCATCTTAACTCGAATGCAATGACTGCCTTTATCCGGTCATTAGACTTTTTGTCATTTAATATAGCTAAGCTATAATTTAAATTATTTTACTTTCTTTCTGTAATAACATAATATCATCTTAATGAATTTAAGTTTATGAAAACAGAGACTAAGCTAAATTATTATACACATTTAGCTAATGGAAACTGTTTAAATACAGTATTCATGAGCAAATCTAAAAACTGAGCCACTCAGAGAGTTAGAATGATATTCTAATTTTTTATAACTAGTTTGTTTTGTGAATATTTGGTTTAATTATATGGCCTATAACAATGAAAATTTTGGTAAAAGTTTACAGTTGGGTGCCCCTTGTTTTTTGGCGATTCTGTTTTGATGCCAAGATCAGCGCCAATACGACACAATTTCAAGATGGCCGCTACACAAAACCAAAACAAGAAGTCAAAGAATTTCACAAACTCCGTGTCCATGTACACATCGACCTATTTTCACTTAAAAAAACATCAGAGAATTGCACAAACTAGTCATTGCACATTTTGACTTTGTCCATGTGCACATCGATTTATTTTCAATTAAATAAATCAAGAAGCTAAAACCATGTTAAAACTCTCATGGTAAACAGAAATGGGGTTTCATCGCCAAAACTGAACAAAATTTTTCGCCAAAAAACAAGGGGCACCCAATTCTACACTAGAGCCAAAATTTTAGTACAGTTCATTTCTGGCTATGAGACTTCTAATATGTGATATCACTTTAAAATCAAATTTATGTTGTTCTAATGTATAATTATAGAATTAGTTACACTTCTGAAAATAATATGTTAAATGCTGCAAAGAGTGACAATAATAGTTCGAAATCCGCAGTGCCATAAACGTGTTTTTCTGCATGTAGCAAATATTCATCGTATTGTATTTCCTTTATTCATTTATGTTATTATGATGCTGTATCTGCAAAATAGATTCTGATTTAATTGGTTTTCTTTTCCAATCATAAATTATTTTCTTTGAATTAAAAATATTTCAGAAATAGAATATGCATTGCTGAAGTGTAGCAATAGTTGTTGCATGGAAAGCTGTTCAAGCACCATTATATGAAATTATATCATAATGGGCATAGTACATGTGTATTTGGATACTACTTTACCGATAACTGTGTAAACGATAAACAAGTTTCTCAGGCAAGTGATTTTTGGTTTGAAAAAGTCATAGTGGTTTCTGTGGTCAAAATGGTTGTTTCTCATTTTTCTTCTCATTCGTATATGTTCTCAAGAGCAAAATAATGAAAGTAGTTGTTTCATCCCAAAATTGAATGTAATAGTATTGATTCATTCACTAAAATTTTAAGACTGTTGCCTTATAATCAACTAAACTTTACAAATTTCAGGAACTTCCCCCTTTTTAAAGTCTTTTTGTACACTTTTCTTTTAAAATTAAATTCTGAATCACTTTGCAGCAAAAGTATTTTGAACAAAATATTTCTGTATCTGTACTACCCTTTCCATAATATTGTCTTTAGAAAAACTTGTTTTAGAATTTCATTTTTTGAAAATATTGCTACATTGGCTTAACTTTGTGGCGTTAAACCTATGTAACCACAAACTGAAGTGTCATATGAGCTTCTGCAATGTTAAGGTATCAACACTTAGATTTGTCTGAAGAAGTTCAATCAGTCAACCTTCGTGGCTAAACTGACATAGACGAATTCATGTACAAGGTACATGAAAAATCATTCCACATTGAAATTATTTTTAATTTATTTTCCTCAGTGGAATTTTATCAAAAGATTCCTGATAATTTATTTTGATTTGTTTCATGCATAATTATATCTAAAGCATGACCATTATTGCTGTTCAGTTTTTCATGTGCAGCTTGTGTTGTAACAGTAATTATACTTTTTAAATACCAAACCAAACTTGAAACAGAAATCATATTATAACATGCTTTTGCAGCAACCAGTAATTTCAATATTTTATACGTATTATAAGACTGAATAATTCCTATTGTGTATTTTCTAATATTGTCGGTCATTTCTGGGATTAATGTGGCCGTACTTTTTTTTAAATAGGTAACGGCTCTCAGGACAGCAGAAAAGACAAATGTATCAGTAACATGCTGCTACTGTAAAGATGTACCACAAATCTTATTGAATCATTCTGCAATGAATTGCATTGACAGAAATAAAATTTATCTTATGGTCCATTTTCATTAAATGTTTTCTTTAATTGATTTAGACTAGCTTTCATCTTCATATCTTGATCCTCAGGTTAGTTTACCTGGGAAAATAAACTTATTATAAGTTCATGTTTTATTTTACACAATTTTGATATATTGAATTGCAATTTCTCTGCATAGTAGCCTTTTCCTGTCTCATTTATTTTAGGAAAGTCCCTAATTCTGTTTTTGAAACTGCTGTGTTATTCTTCACTCGAATGAAAAGCTTTTTTACTTTAATGTAAAGATTGCTCTGTCTTCCTTCTTTTCCAATTTACTACTGTTAAAATAAATTGACAGTTGTAGTCAGAATAAAAAAAGGGAGGTAAATTAATATCAGAAGGAAAAAAAACTTAACTTTGCTACCCGAAAACAAGAATTTTCAGTACTTCAATCAAAATTTTAAAAATTTTGTATCATGATAACATTTAAATTTCAAATAGAGCACAGCAGTAATAAGTACTGTTTATTTATATCAAGTAATCACATTAATTGTAAAATGTAATGTCATCATTAAATTACTTGATTTTTTTTTCATTAATCTACTGTATTACTGCTTTTAAAATGATATAAATACCTATTTATGGCTCCTCACAAATGTATCTTAAGTTCTTACAAGTAGCTCCTACTGACATTAGATACTCCTGTTAAATACAATCAATAATACTAAATGATATTTTCTATTTACTCACCGCTCTTTGTAATTATTAGTAAGAAATTTTAAAATTTCTGCATTATTTAATGCATGCATGTAATAACCAAATTTAATGTTTATGTTAAAAGTATTTATGTGTTGCCTTTAATAATGTTTACGATATGTGAATTACTTGTACACTTAAATGGTATGCACATTGATATACTAGAAGCAGAGGAACTAGTTGTGTGTCTCTGTTGCTTTCTGCTTGGATGTATTATAATCCATGTAGAAAGTATGACTTGTTAATATAATTTTTTTAGCATGGTGAAGGTCTGTCAACTAATTTTGTTGTGCTACACATTTTGATAAGTTTGGCCCAATATGAAACTCACTAATCTATTGCAGTGCATAAAATCAAATTTATTTGTATTAAAGTTTCAATGAAGATTATCTTATTCGTACTTTTTTTTTTTTTTTTTTTAAAACAATTTTAAGAAAATCGTACTCCAGCAAAATAAGAAATCATTGCCAACACACACAACATTGAAATCTTTTTTCTTCCAAATTATAACGATCATTAGCTTATTGCTTAGTGATAAGCTTCCTGTCATTAATAGTGTTATAATTTGGAAGTCAATTATTTTTAAATCATCTGTATTAATTAACAGGATTATAAATTTCAAAATGAATAGTAAAACCACTTTTTTAAAGCTATATTAATTTGCTTAATTCTACTGAAACTTTGGCAGACGGCTTCTGATTTTATCATTTGGAAGTTAAATTAATTTAACTTCTAGTTGAACTTTAGGAGCTGAGCGGCCCATTTCCTAAAGCTGTCTAGTCCTAAGTAAATTCATTTATTTTTAAAAATATGGTTTTCATTTCCAGTTTGATGTCATATGTACTTTATTTTAATATTTAAAATGGTAACAAATTTTGTTAAAATTTATATAGTTCACATAAAGGCATTTCATCGCTCAAATATTGCATTTTTGAAGCGCAGTCTGCACAGATTATTATGCATATAAGAAAGATATGAAATTTTTGCTTCCATCTTTTCTATAGCTGAATAGGTCTTTAACCTGAGAAAAATTATCCTTTAATGTTTTACTCAGATGCTAATTAGTTGAATTTTCAAGAATATTGGGTATCCTATAAAAAAGGTTTTGGAATAAATTTGAAATTCTACAGTAATTTCTAGCCTATTATATGGAATAACTACAAAATATCATATGAGAATGAACTTTTGCAATTAAATAATAAGCAGTTTCTTGTTTTGTTTAATTTCATATGTTGTCAGCTTTTAAAATATACTATTAAAAATAAAATTCATTCCAAAAAAAATCTTCATGTTTTTAAGTCTTATGCTATTCCTATACTTATACTTTACATAAAAGAATTTTCTAAAAGATTTTCTAATTATAGAGTGGCCAAGCAGATGAAACCACTAAACACTGGAAATTTGACATAAATTCAAACCCCAGAGAATGCGTTTAGCTGCTTAGGTTTTTTGTGGTTTTACTCATGTGAAGTTAAAACCACGAATGGGAGTCGACCGAGGTCGAACTACCGGTATCCAACGGCTTTACCGCTGGGCTACTGGTGAGCGCGAATTGTAGTTAAGACCTCCTGTTCAGCTGATAAGTAAAGAAATATGTTGCTCTTCATCTTATGAGGTATCAACGCTTCGATTTATCTGAAGGAGTTCAATCAATGGACTTTCGTGGCTAAACGGACATACACGAATTATGTACAAGGTACATGAAAAACAATTCCACATTGGAATTATTTAAAATTTATTTTCCATAGTGGAATTTTGTGACAAGAATCTAGGTTTTAGCTTTTAAAATCTAGGTTTCTAGCAAGTATATAGTTTTATTATTTATACGTTCTGCCTTGTTAATCTTTTATTTTTCGATCATTGCTGGCCAAAAATATAACTCAAAGACTGTACTTTATGACTGATTGGAATATAAATAAAAATTTTCAACCTGATATGTTAATTAAATGGATTTTACCGTATTATGACGTCATTCATGTTTCTGAAAGAGGATTTAAATGACATGTTTTCTTAATCTTCTCCAATCTGCCTTCTTTGCAGTTGTTGCTTCCACGAATTTGACCGCCCTCCTCCACGTAGGGCCGGTCCTAAATATTTTTCTGCCTGGTGCAGCCGCGCTGATTGAACCAGCCCTGATACCACAGTATAAATAATTCTGTTAAAGAATAGTGCACCGAAATCCCAAGCGGACTATTGGTATCGTCTGCTTGTTAAATATTTGTTTATTTTAATACACGCACGTCTTCATATAAATGCGAAAATGATATGTTATTAATGCACATTTGCGACTGACAACAATATTAATTCCAGTTTTATAGCTGTTCTAAAAAAATAGTCTTTAAATTTATGTGTTAGAGTGCGGCATTCTCTCAATTTGCTTAGTACGTTTCTATGTTGCAAATAAAAATGCCTTCATTGAGAATCGGGGATGTGCAGTAGTTCTTCAGAGTTATTACATAAGACAAACGATAAAAATATGAAATAATGCGCAAAGTTCTGCACATATCAGTGCTAAAATATGCTGTGGAGCTGATGGCTCGGCAGAGAATGGAAAATAATAAAATGCTTCTAGAATTACATACAGTCAACCATCTCGTTATATTCATTAGTACGTTTAAGCAAAAGCACTAAATAATGATGTAGTATATACAAATGACAGAACGTACAGATAGACAACATAGACCACGTTCTGGATCTGACTAGCAAAGCCTCTCGGGGTTGTATATCTATGGTAGAGTGACCCTCCCGCAACCCCCGCAGTTCCCGTCCGGCTTTATGCAAAGCAGTAACACGAAGATTGGAAAATTACGTTAGTCATTTTGCCTCCGGGCACCACTCCATCGGCAACATACGTCGAAAGTGCGCTCTGTCAAGGCTAACTAGACATCTAGTTGGCCTTGGCTCTGTCAGTACCCGTCTCGACAATTGAATGGGGTCAAACCCCCGAGGACTAGGTTGGTGATCGATCTAGCACCACCGCAGACAGAGGAACGGACACGACAGTACCAGTACAGTCCCTGCCAAGCCCGAACCAACCTTAGAATGAACTAGGGCTCTAGTCCCATGAAATCAGTTTATATACCCCCGTGGTTGAGATTGCCTAGGTACAGATCCTAGCCAGTACTTCCCAGGAATTCTCCTGAGTGAACCCCCTGGGGGGTAATGTACAAATGATAGAAAATAAAGAAATTGAAAACTTTGTGGAGCTTGGGGTTGAAAGGTAAGAAGTTTAGCAGAAAATTCGATTAATTTTCAGATTTTGTCTTACAACCGTGATTAATCATGAGATCCTTTTTGAGATTTTTAAAGTTTTTTCTGTTCTGCATGCATTTTCATTTCTTTATATTTTGCGTAACTCCAAGCAAATTGACTGGATTTTCTGTCATTTGTATATACTTCATTATAATTTAGTACTTTTTTAAAATTTACTAATGAATGTTCTGAGTTGACTGTATGTAATTCTAGAAGCATTTTATTATTTTCCATTCTCTGCCGAGTCGTCAGTTTGACAGCATATTTTCATACTGATATAGAAGAGGCTAGGGTTTCCAGCGCCCGGGAACAATTGAAGATTCTGCGCCACTGTCTGTGCCAAGAATGGAAAACATTTCATTCTAAAATTTCGTAACATGAATTTGGCGCCCGTTGAATGCTGCACCCGGGGACAGATATCTCCCCCTTGCCCCACCATAGCTACATGGCATAGACTGTGACATAGTGTAGCACTTTGTGCATTATTTCATATTTTTTATCTTCTCTTTTAAGAAATAACTCTAAAGACTTAAGTGAGTGTGAGACAAGTAAAATGCTGTTTGTTTAGGAAGTTCTAAAAGTCAGTTCAAACATCACTTCGACATGTTTTCGACGCCAGCCGTACATGTTTCATTCGTAAGTGAAGTGCTATGTGACTGCGGTATGTTTATGCTTAGAACTTTAGCCTTTCCCTAGCATTCAGAAGGACCTCTGCGACTTCGCAGTAAATTCGAAAGTAACTATTTATTCGATGGAGACAGGTCGTCACAGACCAGTTACTTCGGTGTTTGTGCCACTCGGAAGAAGTCTGTTCAAACGTCACGAGTTGAAGAAGGAAGCGAAGTGAAGTAGTGTTCAACAACAAGTTTTGTGTTTATATTTGAATTTCGTAATGGTGTGAAACTTGTAAGTTTTGTTGTGTACTGTAGTTCTTTAGATAATGAACCAACAAAGTTCGCAAGATATAAGTTATGGTTTAGGTAGCACTTCAAGTTTAAATAATATATCAGCTCCTGTAGCATTTGTTCAGTCATTGCAACGTCAGGTTAACGAAGATGACATACATGCGCTTATTCAGTCACAAAAGCACATGTAAGTAAGAAATGACCATTTGAAATTCCGTCTTTATAGTTTTCATGAGTTTATACCGATTCGTAACCTTGCACAAATAAATATAATTCAAATAAAAATCATGCAGTTACGCAGAAACTAACTAGTTTCTTTATAGAATAGTTCCAAAATTTCACTACATTTTATATTATTCTTTAACTATAGGTTTGAGGCATTTTTCGATTTCTTTTTCAATTATGTAATGTGATGCAACGTAAATCTTTTGCGATTTCTTATTTATACATGCAGTTAAAATGAATCTGGAGAGAGTAGTTGAGATTTCATTAAAATCGCCGGAATCACAAGCTTATATTTGACTTAAAATGACTTGGGGGCGGGGGAGAAAAACCTCGAAGAACTCAGTAACGTAAAATAGTTGCATTTATTCTTTTGGGTAGATCAGAAGGCGGGGGGGGGGGGAAGGAAGGAAAATCTGATGATTACTTCATATAGTAACTGAAAACCTTTTTTTTTTTTTCCCCTTAAATGAAATTCTAATTGTATTGATATGAAACTTGAATAATGATAATAAATCTTAAAATGAGGCACAATAGTAGTTTACTAAAATTTTTTAAAAGATTTTCAACTGCAAATATGTTATCGTATAAAATATTATGATCCATATAATGGAAACTTCATGTTTTTTTTATTTATTTTGTTAATATGAGTGTTATTACAGGTTGTGAAAAGTGTCCTTAATTGGCCTTTTAAAAAGGATAGTTGGTAAAAAAAAAATTCCATCTTACTCATGTATCCAGTTGTGTAGTTGCACATATTTCTATATTTCAACAGAGAATATTAACATATACAAATTTAATTATATATTAAAACACTTTTAAGTGGCAAAAAGTAGCACAAGGAAATGATGGCATAGTAGAAAATTCTCAAAATTGTATAAGCATAAATTTTAGTAGCACAGGTTTGTCAGAAGTAGTAAATTTGCAAAAAATTACATGATCTGGCCATACTGAATCCACCCACCAGACAAGATTATGGTTGGTGTCGCTGTCTGCCATACCAAAGGGCTCAAGTTTGAATCTCAGAGAAGGCATGGAGGTTTTGCAAGCATATAGTATTTGTGCAACAAGGGGTCACTGAAAATACATGGCAAGCTGAAATACTCTCTGGAGGTTAGTGGCAAGGAACAGGAGTGGGAGACCCTCGGACAGCCCCCCGCCCCCTGATGTTCTTACTCAGAATTCCATCCAGAGGTGGAAGCTTAGCAGCTAGCAAGGCCCACTGATACCTATTTGAATGTAATGCACAGGTACTGGTATTGCTTCTACTTGTACCTGTACTATATGATGCAGAGCAAATGGAGACGGGGTTTTGAAGTTAAAAGCCTAGAAATTGTATTAATTGTTTGTGTTTTGTACTCTGCTGTTAACAATGTTATTGGCATAAGCAATCATTTAAACTTTATTCGGCCTCAAAAGGCATTGTACTTTATGTCTTAAAATACTGTTTTTGATATTTTGTTACAGGATAGAGAGGTATCATAAAGTTATTCTACTGCAGAACTTCACGTTTCTGCTTTGGACTTAACAAGTAGCTTATTTGCTAAGTTAGTAAAGTGATATAATTAAAATTGCTCAAAATAAATTATGTCAGTTAATGCTTCTACATGTAATCAACTCAGATCATTTATTAAAAAAATGTGTATCTAAAATGCATATATATCCAATGAAATATATGATTTGAAATTGAAGTACACTGACAAGCCAAAGCATTATGACCATCCTCATATTTTTCAATGAACTTGTTTGGATGATGCGGAGAGCATGTGATTAAGTGGGAATGGTATTTAACTGCTGTTGGAGAAGGTAAGTAATCATTCTTGCACTTTTGTAAGTGATGGGAAAGGCTGCTGATCTAAGCAAATTTGAATGGGGGCAGTTTGTAAAGGCCTGAAGATTCGGAAAAAGTATCTCGGAAACTGCATGACTGGTAGGTTGTTCATGATCTGCCATTGTTAGTATTTATGCAAAGTGAATAAATGACAGTAAAACCAGCAGTAGATATCAAGGTGTTAAACGTTCATGTGACATCAAAGAAAAAGGACGTCAGGGACTGTCTGGCTTCGTACAGCAAAATCGGTGCCAGAGAGTGGCTGAGCTGACAGCCCAATACAGTGTAGGTGTAAGTGCAAGTGTTTTGAAACACACAGTTCAGCGGACACTGTTGATGTTATATTGCCCACGTGATGTTCCACTTGTAACGCTGTACTTCTGTTGACCAAACATCATTGCCAACTACACCTACAATGGGCTCTGGAATATAGAGACTAGATAATATATAATAGCGGATGAATCATGATTTCTCATTCATCTCATTGATGGTTGTGTGAGGGTATGCCTTCTTTCAGGCAAACAGGTGCTTCTTCTCCCTGTAGGACATAGCCAGGCTGGTGGTGGCATTATGCTTTAAGGCAGCTGTGGGCCCCTTAGTTGTGGAAGAATAGACCATGAAGGCTCTAGACTATCTGAACATAACTGCAGATCAGTTGCACCCATACGTGACATCTGTCTTGCCAATTGGAAATCGAATCTTCTAGCAGGATAATGTCCCATGTCTCAATTTAGCAGAGATGAGCAAAGTAGTAGATCTGTTCACTGACACTGCTGTGCTGTACTTCAGGAGCATCTTGAAAAAATGGAAAAGCCAATCATTTTATACAGTTTCCCTGAAACCTAGACCTCCCTAAAGACAAAAGCCGAGAAAGTCGAGGGTAGCTAGTTGCATCTTCTTCAGTGCAAGCCTGGAAAAGCTCAGATTAAACTATAATGAAATGCTTTGACTCTGTGCTTGTACATGATATATATAACTATTTTTTATAAAAATATACTAATAAATTTGTAGATTTTCCAACACTGGTAACATTTTAAATATTTTGAAATTTTTTAGGATGTTTTGCCATTTTGTGCTAAGTTTCTCTGCTTTTTTGCATTTGTGAATTTAAATAGGTTTTGGCAGAATTTTTGTTCATAACAATAGCAGAAATAGAAATTAATGTATTTATTCTGAAAAAGCAGAAACCAAAATCAAATTAATTAAAAAAGTAAGTATAAGAATAACCTTGTCTTCTTACACTTACTTTTTTAATTAATTGAATTTTGGTTTTTGCTTTTTTTGAATAAATACATTAATTATTGTTGTTGTAATTATTTTCTGTAATATGCAGTAACCTATTTTTAAATTTTGAATGAATAAATAGTAAAGGAAAACTGACCACCATGCAGCAGGATTTAAAGTATTATGAATAACATTAAGTGAGATTTTTGAAATCGTGTATTTTCAGTTTTCAAAAATATGAGTTTCCAAAAGAATTGAAAAGTCACTCATAAATTATGTGAATTCTTTTTCTTCAGAATATAATCTTTTCCCTGCATATTTTGGATAAACAAGAAGAATAGTTTTTTAAATCTATCATTAATAGCTTGAAAATGAGGTCTAAGCTTAGCATATTGTAAAACCTTTGCCCATTTATGATATTTTATGATATACTTTGGTAATATTTGCATTATATTTTGTACCTCTTATATTGTTATTTTGATAATGATTTTTTTTTAATCTGTAAAATGATTATTTTCGTATTATGCGTGAAGAATGAATTTTCTGGTAAATAATTGAATGCAAATTCTATACACTCTATTGGATCTTGAGAGGGATTAAAGAATTATGTATTTACTTTGTATTTTATTGAAGAAAGATAAAGCATTCATTTTCTAATTAATTAAACTTATTAATAAGTTTATGTGTACAAATTAATAAGGATTCTAGACCCTCCCTCCCATTTTCAGTAACATAAATAGTTTGGGGGAAAATGGACAGGAAAAAATGAAATACAGCTGAACATGGAGTTAGAACTGAAAAGGCATCATTGCTTACAATTTATTCATTTTTTACATTAGTTTTCGAGTTTCAAGTCTTGAGATTTTTAGCACCCCTATGAGTGCACAATCATTCATTTTTTGCTTCAATATACTTCCAGTTTTTCTTACTGTGCTCAAAGAAATTTGATACTATGCCTAGTGAATGTACTCTTGGAATGATTTTATGCATTCTATGAAGCATCATTAAACATTATCCTTGTTGATTTTATATTATATTTATCTATTTATTTAATAAGCACAGTAAAAATTTAATGGCATTTTCTGATTATCCGCATCCTTCTCCGAACAATTTTTCGCCTGGCTAATATGTGAAAGGCAACAGACATTTTAAAAATTGCGGCAGAACAAGAATTCCAGAAAGAGCGCGTGAATCAAAAGAAATAAAAAAAGCAAGAGACATACATAAGGAAAAAAAAAAACACTTTTCTGAAAAAATTCTTATACTGTTGGGCAAAATGTGATATTTCTAAGGAAATGCAGTGCTTTCTTTTTCATGAGCTGGCAGACTCATGGTCTAATTATGATTCCTTACCAGAAAAATAAAAGTGCATTCAATGCAAAAACAAATACTACAGATGGGGAACTTTTTTACCATGAGAGGCCATATTTAAATTGGGCAGTGATAAAGGAGGCCGCATAAGTTGCTATACCTATAAATACAATTTCTCTGAAATTATTATAGTTTTTGTATAGTTTAACACATTATTTGCATTATACAGAAATAATGAAAAAAAAAAGTCGTTTATTAAAATAAAAATTTACAGTATAAAATATTTTTGTATTCACATAAGTACTTATAACATTAATCTTTAAAAAATGTTTAATAAACAACTACATGTATTTAAATACTGTTTCAAATAAAAGTAATAAAGTAGAAGTATTTTCAAAAAAATTATTACATTATAAAGAAAAACAACAGAAAAGTACTAATATTAAATTATAAAAAACAAGCATAACAACAGTATGTAAAATCATATTAAACTCCAATGAAAAATTTAATTTAGTGGGATATTTGCATTTGTTTTTTACCAGAAAGTAATTGAATATTTGGCTCAAGCTTCATAATGTGCAGCCTTAGTAGATCTTCTAAATGAGCATCTGTAATTTGTGTTGTTAAACTAGTCGTAATTTTCACCATTACTCACAGCCAGTAAGTACTTCTAAAGCAGGGAAGTAAATGGCATGAGTGCTGGCGTAGGCATGGATATTCAGTAGCATTTTCCCAGATTTCTATGGGATCCTTTTTAGCGTCAAAAAAAGATTTGAGGATACTATTTTCCCGTAACTCAAATAACTCCATTTGTTCTTCCGTAGGAAGTTTGGTTATATCTATTAAATGTGGTTCAAATACCAGTTTCACAGCAGAAGTGTGCTCTTCAAAATCTGAAAATCTTTCAGTGTATTCTATTATTAAATAATTCAAGATACCTACATATTCATCGAATGTTTTATTTTTGCATTTTTGCTAGCTTTGGTAAGTGTTCTGCAAATATATCCAAGCGTTACAATGTAGAAGCGCCTTTTGAACGTATCACCTTTGACATCTTGAGACCTCTGCCACAAACTGCTAATGGCAACACATACATCCTCGTTGTCATTGATTATGCTTTAGTTAGTTGGTTAGTTACTGTTATTGTGATTTGTTTAGTCCTACGTGAACTGAGATATCTGAATGAGCTTTCTCGTAGATAACGCTTTGCATTGTGTTGTATTTTAATGTTTTTAGTAGTTTGAATTATAACCATTGATCATACTGCATGATATTGTGAACACTTATACAGATATCATTGAGAAAAATTCAAGCATTCTGATATATTTGTTTTGATAAGAATACATTTTTATTAATCTATTATCTTATTAAGATTAGCATTCATTTTATTACGACACGTACGCACACACCAATATCAATTTTTTCAAGTTTTCCTTTTTTGTAATAAAGTAATGAATCCATCTTTTTTTACCTCTCATGGAAGGTGTGTCATTGATGTGGACAGTGACTAAATTACTAACATTTAATTGTAATCAATGTTATATTTCTTTGAAGTTTTTGAAAATATCAACTCCGTGTGTTCTTGGAGTTAGTGTACCCAGCGCAAGAAGTTCTTCATAATGCAGAATATCTTTAGTTACAACGCAAACAAAATATAAAACTTGTGCCAAGTAAACTTTATCTATGCTTTCATCTAAAGAAATTGAAAAATAAATATCTTCGTTTTGTATAACTGTACAAAATTGTTCTGTTGTATTTTTAGCTAATTCATACTGCCGATCTGTTATAGTTCTTAAAAGAGGTAAATGCTTGTATTTATCAACTTTTTCTGGATCGAACATACCGACTGCTTCAACAATACATTCTTTAATTATTTCTAGGTCATTAAATGGTGTGGCTCTTTTTTCAAGTATATGTAACAGCAACTGTAGTGGTATATTTCTTTACAAAAACATTAAAAGATGCCTGTTGATGAAGCTTTTCATTTTTCAATTTTTGAACTGCAGTTTGTCAAGATTCACCTTCTAAGTTGAAATATTTATGTTCTTTATGAGTCAAATAGTTTTTATTTGTATTCTCTTTTTTCGAAGTAGTCAAAACTGTATTGCACAATAAACACACTATGATCTTTCACAAAAGTAAAGAAATAGTCTAATTCCACTCTACATTAAACATTCTGTTTTCTTCTTTAAATGGTCATTAAATTCTACATTAAATGTACACTTTTCTTCTCTTATTATTTGACATGATGGAGGAAAAGCGAATATCAAATAGTGTCTTTAAGAAAGTGTGTACTTATTAAAAATACAATAAAACTGTGCATTAGTAAAACCTCAGAGTAAGTAAAACAATAACTAGAGTTTCACAATGGCTGATAGCCATACAAGACGAGACTTACAAGCACGCACAAATAACTACAAATCACCAACTCTACTACATACTGGGGAATGCTGAGGGGTGTGGAGCAGGGGGAGGAAGTAGGTACTGTCTGTCTCAGAACAGCCAACATCAAGTGTCTAGTGGGCGGGGGTTCCTATAGCAGCAGAGTTAGTATATCTCAAGTAAGGTGAGCCACTGTTGAAAATAAGAACAAAACAGAAGAATTTCTATTGTTGGATGTTGGTAAACTGAAAAGTGGGCCAGAATGGCTATAATTTCAGACTGCGAAAGATTGCCAGAACTGCAACACTACAGCATTCTAATTTATGTTATGCTCAATATGTGGGAGCAAGTTATTTAATTCTATCTGGTTTTAAGGAAAGTTTTCCCCACTGCAAATATCGTCTATGCAAAACAGTTTGCATTGCTGTGTTTAATCATATTTTGCCAAACGATTTTTGGTATTTGAAAGAAAGAGATTTGCTTTAGAATACTGCATTGTGAAATTTGTAAAACAATATTGTTATCATTATCATTAACTACAAGGTGTCTGAAATGGAACTGTCATGCTACCAGATTAGAACCATCATTTACCTCTAGTTCTGTTGCAAAAAGTCAGCTACAGAATTTCACCAACTCATGTGTACAGCTTTTGGTACTAATGTTGTATCATATGACAGTGTGAATGTTTGGTAACGAAAGTTCAAAAACAAGGACTATGACATTCAAGAAGCAGAGCACTCTGGCCGGCCTACTGATGCTGATGAGGCCCGCCTGCAAGAACTTTTGAAAGAAGATCAGTATGCAATCATACAATTAATCAGTATGCTAAAGAGTTTGACATTTGTGCAATATCCATTAGTTGTGCTCTGCATCGCATAAACAGAAGTTCAGTCGTTGGGTGCCGCATGAACTGACTCAAGCAGATAAGGACAGACGTATCTGGGCCTGCACTAATCTGCGTGAATACCAATGCAAGAGCAAAATTGTAGACCGAATCTCGCTTGTAATAAGTGGATTTATTTCAACAATACAATCTGAAAAGGGGGTTGGTCTGCACTTAATGAGCCCATCGTCAACGTCGCAAAGTGCAGTTTGACTAACAAAAAGATCATGCTTTTTATCTGGTGGGATTACAGTGGTATTATTCATAAAGAGTATCTGGAAAAAGGTCAAACCTTTGGCAGTAAGGTGTACACCTTGATGGTAGTCCGTTTTAACACTGCTGTCAAGGAAAAATAGTCAAACTGAGTTCCGTCATAAAAAGGTAATGTTCCATTAAGATAATGCAAGACCGCATGTGTCTGCATTCACTGGCTGGACTCTGTATGGACTAGAATGGGATCTTTTTGTCACACCCACCATATAGCCCTGACATTGCTCTTTCAGACTTCTTTCTACCTTTTTCACACCTGCAGCTCTATCTTGTTGATGCTATCTTCTATTCTGCACAGGCTCTCCGAAATGAGGTTGTCTGTTTTTGGACTCGCTGCCACCAAGTTTGTGAGGCAATGGCTTTGAAAAACTATCAAAACATTGGTAGAAAATCATAGATTTGGGTGGTGATTACAACCCGGGTACTGCTTTCTTCTTTTTTTTGCTAAATTTTATTAAGAATATTTTTTTGGTGGAAAGCTTCCGTTACAATCAGATTTTGATTTTCAAATTGTCGTAATCTGTGTAATTAAATATTAATTAATACAAGAGCTAGAGGCCGCACAAGAAACTCACGGAGGCTGCATGTTCCCCAAATCTGTTATGGGCAGTTGACATTGAAGGTGGAAATTTGTTTTTGCCTGTTCATATGCTACTTCCATGTATACCTGAGGTGTTACACAAATACATTTTGCTGATGTCATGGATTACCTGATTTAGTGACGTACCACTTTACCTTGTGAATACATTAAAAGAATATAGATAATCAAAGTACCAATTTAAGTTTTGTTCTTGAATATCATTTTAATAATATTTTCCATGTGGTTACTGTCAGACTAGGAATATTTTTCAGAAAGGTTAAAAAATATGAGAATATTACATAAAATGAGTAAATTTATTAAAAATTTAAGAGTTTGTGGGATCTAACAATGAAGTGTTCTCTTTTATGGGGGGAAGACAGTTTATGAATAGAATCAACTTTCTTCTGAAGACTAACTGGTAAAAAAGAAAGAATTCTAGAGAATTTGAAGTTGGGAGAACATCCATTAACCTATTCACTGTATTTGTCTCAAAGGAGTTAAAGATTTAATACAAAGCTTATGCACAAAAATTCAACTCTGGATTTCATTAAGAGATTATTGAGGTGCTTTTTAGTTTACATGCATTGTTAATGTTATTAAGTTCATCCTTTGGTAGTGAGATCAAAACTTGTTTGACATTATTGTGAATTTTGCATTACCTGCAAATCAAATTTGTTGCAATGCAGTAACTAAGGTCAACTGTGATGTGCTGTCTTTAAAATATTTTCTGACTTAATTCTTTCCAAGTTTAGCTGTAGTTGGATATAGATTTTTATCTTGCGTGATAAAGCATATGCATATTTAACCATGCAAATCAGCAGATTTGATTCCTAGTTAATAAGCTGGTTTCTTGGTTTAGCCTTTATGTACTATAGTATGAACCAATTTCCCTTAGAACATCTCTTTCTTGACCTTTTCTTTTTTTCTCTTTCAATCCGTTAAAGTTGACAGCTGTCATAGTTTTGCTGTAATGAATTAAATAATCCTAAAACTTAATAAGTAAATATAATTTCATTTATTGACATATATTCTTACCAAAAATGTTAAACTGCATTTTGTGTCTTGAAGTAAAGTTAAATCATGCATGCTGTCTTACGTTAAACATTTTTCTTTCATATAATATACTATACTAACACAAAAAATGAAAATATGAAACAATTTGATGTTTGTTTTATTTAGAATTTTATTTTATGCATTCTAAAATGTAGTATTGCTGTTCTTATAGTAAAAATATATATTAGTAGGTCACCTAAAACACTTTTTTTTTGTTAAACCTTACCTATAAGCTATTAATGGGATTGTTTACTGTTCATTTTGAAAGTAACATAATTATCTTTACATCTTACAGCTTCAAAACAGAGTTGTTCGTTAATTTTTCAGATTTAACAGGTAGTTAAATTCAGTAGCTTGTCTCATTTATGTGCATGTGTATTTATTTATATACATATACAGATTAGATAAATATATGGACTTCTAAAGACTTTGATAAAACATAGGTTTACTTAAATTTCTGTTTTAATTTCAAATGTGATTTTTCATTCAATTTTTTTTTTCCCAATGTTTCTAGGTTAGCAAGATTTGAAAAAACAAATGAGATGTTGGTGAATTGTAATGCATTATTAAGCTCTCGTTATGTTGGTGCAAGTAAAGATCTGAAGAAACACATCACTCTTTTAGTGGATTTAAAGAAAGATCTTGACTCTGTTTTTCGAAGAATCAGGTATACTCATCAGCATGCTTTACATTATATGTTCATAATATTTTCTGTTTTAGTTGTGTAACAGTAAGGGACATCTTTTTCTTTTTCTTTTGCTGATCTAGTTTTACCATATGGCAATATCTGTATTGTTTTGCTTAATAATGTATTTCAGGACCTCAATTAAATAAATACCACATCTCATTTCTTTATAATATATCTTATCGTTAATTACGGGGTTGAATTTCTTCTAGAGCAGTGGAAGAATAAGCAGCAGCAAGTAACTTGATAAAAAGTAATGGATAATAACCAAAAATAATGATCATTCCTTTTTGCGATGTTTTTTAAAGCCGAGCATGCACTATTTACAGAAGCCGTACTTTCTTGATACATTTTGCAGTGTGTTAGATTCTGTTGCATGGCAGACTGCTAACCCAGAGAATTTTGATGTGATACTCTTGTTATATCACTGTGCTTCTGTCAAAGATGTGAAGAGCAGTTCTGCCTTTGTGCATGATATCTGCCCTTACAATTAATCCATGGCCACAGCAAGTAATTTCATGGATGTTCTGGTGATTGTGACTAGTTTCCTGCTCATTCCACACAATCTGGTATCCAGAATCACTGCTGATGGTGAAGTGAAATTTGTAGAGTCATTAGGGTATTTTGTTAGCATGAAACATGAAAACTGAGCCAGGACTCGAACCTGGGCCTCTCAAATACACGCTGAGTATGCTAACCATTACACCATGAAGGCATGCAGAAAGGATGGAGAAAATACTTTATATACTCCAAGCGAATTCTCTTAATGCTAACTTTTAAAGGGCGACTGGGAATTAGGGGCCTAGTCTCCAAATCCTGTAAAATTTGTCTCTAAGGGGTTAAAGATTTAATACAGAGCTTACACACAAAAATTCAACTTTGGATTTAATTAAGAGATTGTTGAGGTCCTTTTTAGTTTACATGCATTGTTAATATTATTAAGTTCTTCCTTTGGTAGCGGAATCAAATTTAATTTGTTTCACGTTATATTATTGGTGGAGAAGAATCATCATTACATCTTTTTTAATTTGAGTGCATTGTAGACATATTTAGTATTTTTGAAGCAAGATGACATGAAAAATATGTAATGCCCTTGCTGGGACTTGAACCTGGACCTCTTGAATACGTGCCGAGTGTGTTATGTAAGCTTTCTGAATGTATTACACCAATATAAGCTTTCCCAACTGTGGTGTG
The DNA here is from genome assembly GCA_000611955.2 of Stegodyphus mimosarum. Lineage (NCBI taxonomy): Eukaryota > Metazoa > Arthropoda > Arachnida > Araneae > Eresidae > Stegodyphus > Stegodyphus mimosarum. Next base: position 720,075 of record KK122374.1, read on the forward strand.
CTCATCATGGAATGCAAGTAGCATATTCAATATATGTAAGCCAACATTATTTAATCACTGAGAAATGATTCCTGTAGACACATGAGTGCTGGTGGCTTTGGCAAGGTCTGTGGTTATCTTCCCAGGAATAGCATTTCTGTTCCTTTCTAATACTAGAGCAACATATCTATGTTTTTGAGGTTGTGGTAGTTCTTTCTACAGCCTCCAACATGCTTTCACACAGCCTGTCAACTGTGGCAGCTTTCTTTAACTACAAGGTAACAATCTTCAATGCAGTTGTTGCTGTGGTAACTTGGTGATGCTATTCCTTGCCTTGAGATGTCAAATTGCTCAACCACAATCATACAAATTGGAACAAATCAAATTAAGTCTTATAGATATTTTGCACTTAATGCATGCAGTCAGAAATGAAAATTTTGCAGTAATATTTTTGGAAACTGACATAGTTTTTCTCTCAAATATTGTTACTTTGAATCACGACTAAGGAAACAACACAAGTGCACACTGCCTTTTGTTCAGATAAAGAAGTTTTGCCCTCAGTGCTCTCTCTCTATTTTTTTCTCCTGTGATTATTGGGAATGAAAGTTTCCATAAATCACTTGTTCCTTATCAACTGTCAAATAGTATATTTTAATTTTTTGAAGAAATTGCTTCTTAAAATTTCAAATTTTGTGACATGTGATAGGGTGGTTAAAAAATAGTGCTTTGACAAGATTGCTAGTTATAACTCTTAAGTCGTCAAAAAACAGTAAGTTAGAAACATTTATTTTTATTTGTTTAAATGAAGAATTTATTTAGTAATGAGAGATTTCATGAATGGAAAATTTCTTTAATAAATGTTATATTTGAGAAATAATTCCTTGTATGTTGTTGAATATATTATTTTTCATGGTTAAGCCTAGAAGAAAGTTACGAAAGTTATTATGATATATTACATATTTCACTTTTTTTTGTTCACCTATTTCAATAATATTTGCTAGAAAGCACTGAACTCGTTGAACTTCTCTTGTTATTTTTATTTTTCTGTCGATGAAATTTTGAGTATTTGTCTGAAGTATCCTGTACTTAAAAAGTTTGATTTACAGTGTAAGGGTCCGATTTTAACAACACAGGCTTGTTTCCAACAGTGCACAATTATAGAGCATCTTTAAATTTTTAAAATTCAAAATGGTTAAGAGTAAGGTAAAAAAGAGGGGTCAAGTTTCTAATTCTGTATTATTTAGGTGTGTGTACTTGTGTGAGGCTGTTGTACTCAGCAATAATGTGTCACCATAATGAAAAAATGGTGCAAGGGTTCAAATCCTAAATGTAATTCTTCCTTCTTTTGTTATTTTATTTTAGTTCTGCTAGTTAAATTTATTTCTAAAAATAATGTTTTTAAAGGAATTGGAAGAAAAGTGTGACACAAAAATTAAAAGTTAAAATTAAATTTGTATGCATTTGGTCTAATTCATTCTGCTTTTTATATAATATATTGACAATTAATTTGAGAGTGTTTAACATGAAAAAATTCAAAATGTAAAATATTTTGGTATTGAAAAGCAGTGATGTATCATAATTTATTATTGGTTTAAAATTTTAAGGGAAAAGTACACTTCATTAATTTTCATAAACATCTACCTTTCCCTGATTCAAACCATGTATCTTTCAGCATTCAACTTATTTTTTTCCTACTTTTCATTTGCCCAAAAAAGAAGAGCCTGTCTATTATGCAGTTTTCAGTAACTTGTATTTTTTATGAAGTTTGTTGTCTTTGGCAAAATATGTATCCTTTGATTGAGATAAAAGGAGGGCAAGATAGAAGTTTTCTTGCTTTCTTTTCTTCTCTGTCTCACTTTTTTAAATATATATATGTTTTATGTTATCTTCTCAAGAATATTTTATGAATAAATTTTCTCACAAAATAAGCTAAGATAAAAATGATATATAAGAAAGAAAGAAAAGTTATATGCAATGGATTTTAATACTAAACTTTTCATTTTGTTTGAAATCCCTTCAGGTATGCTAGAAAATCAAAACTCTAACTGTGTTTCTTTCTTCTGTCAGAGAAGTATGAACTAGTTTTTTGCCAGTCCTTTTAACTATACAGAACTAGAGTTTTGCACATACAGTGCTGTCTTTTTAATTATACAGATTTTGGCCAAAATCAGTGGTTACAAAAATTATGCTTCAGAAAATATATGCATTGATTTTTTTTTTTAAATGTTTTAAGACTTCAGTTACTCTGAAATTGTGCTGTCCCTGAATGTTTGAATTAGTCTCAGAGAATAACATTATACTGTAAACTTTCCTCTAAAGTATTTTAAGGTTCAGTAACTTTCATTCAGTCATCTACAGTTTATTTATTTTTCATTAAATTCTTGTATATGACATTCTGTGAAATTTTAAATTAATATATCAATAAGATTTGATAATAAGATAAATTTATCTAATTTTTTCATTTTTTTACAGATTCCTTAAAATGAAATTGTCTCAGCAGTATCCAGAATCGTTTTCTGGTAAGTTAGTTGTTGAGGTGATATAACCATTAAATCATTTTAATTGATCATAAGTGGAAGTAGAACTTACTAAAATTTCACAGCCCCATCAGTGTGTGAGTGGTAAAGTTGTTGAACGTTTGCAGGTCGACATGGCTTTGATTCTGGGGAATTAGCTTCTGCCATGCGCATTTTCATGATTTTCCCCAATGTAACATCGATATGAACCAGTTTCTCATAGAAATTCCTTAAAAATTATTTCAGTTTGGTTCCCTTTCCTTAGAAATTATTTCAGTTTGGTTCCCTTTCCTTAGAAATTATTTCAGTTTGGTTCCCTTTCCTTAGAAATTATTTCAGTTTGGTTCCGTTAGAAATTGTTTCAGTTTGGTTTATCTGAAATTTCAAAATTCTTGTTCGTGTATATTGTACATTTTTATTTGTGTGTTTGGGCATACCTCTAAAATTTGGACTCTTTTCTCTCTTTTTTTAAAAAAATTTTACTTACAGTCCTCATACAATCGATATAGCCAAACAGGGTATTCCCAGATGCAGTATTTTTGAAAATAATATTTATAAACAACGTTTATGAAGATTTATTTTTTGAAATAATGTAAGCTTTTTAAAAGTTGCATTATGATTTTCCTCGATTTCTGAAAATATTTTCTTTTGTTTAAAAGAAAAAGCACTAAAAGTAAAAGTATTTTAAGTATTTGTTTCATGCTATAATTTCAGAAAATAAGATTTCAGTCAAAAAAGAACATAAAAATGTATGGCAATTTCGCAGGGTGTTTTAGAGTGGCAAAATGAACTGTTCTACAGAAAGAATAGGAGAAAAAATACTTAAGTCTAATCAATCAAGCATTTTGAAATTTTTCATTTCATTCAAAGTGGCCAACAAATCTCAACTTTAGAGAGTATAGCTAATGTAGCATTTACACTTAATGACATAATAGAGACAAATAACAATCAGGTATTAATAACTGATTTTTGTTCTCTTTCTCTTATATCCTGACCTACTGTTCTGTTATCAGTACCAGATTCATAAATACATGAATGTATTCATATATGTATGGATGTTAAGTGTTCATATTTGCATGTATATATGTAAGTATGAATATATACGTGTATAAGTATGAATACTTGTGTGTATACATATACACATATATGCACATACATACATACACATACACACATGCATATTTTCATATATTTCTGAATTTGATCCTGATAATGGAACAATAACCATCCTTTTTGTTATGTCTACTGATAGCTCAATTTAACATATCATCGTTATTGTAATTGTTCTGCCCTTTATTATGTGTAATGCCTTTATAAGTCTGAAAAATGAAACTTACCCTTAATATATGCTATTTCTGTTACAAAGGCTGTGTAATAGTGTTGCTTTACATTTTGTGTATTATTTTGTATAATTTGATAAGAGTTTAAGGTGGTCTTGGAATGTTCAAATCTAGGTACTCTTCTTTTATTGGGACCGGATTCAGAAATGTATGTATGTATGCACGTGTGACTGTGTCTGTGTGTATACATGCTATACATGCATATACATTGTACATATATGCACACAAACATGAACACATCCATCCATATGTTTCTAAACCTGGGTCCGGTAATACAGGAGTGCCCAAAACATTTTTTTGTATAAATTAATGTTAGTTGCTTTTTTGCTGTCCACTGTTCTTTGCTGATTTTATTATTCACTTGACAGAAAATTATTTTGCATGTGAAAGACATTTCTTTCAGTCTTGATTTACAATCTGTGTTCTTTATTGATAATCTTTCTGTTAATGTTCTTATGGGAAAAGCAAAAGTATTAAAATTATAGCACTTTTATTTTCTGTGAAAATAATTTTAGCATCAAAATGAAAAAAATATATTACTATTTTATTTAAGTGAAATGAATGTATTCATGAATGTTCTTCATATATTCTTTGTTTTATTGTCAAGACTTTATATATATTTAAAAACATCTTTTAAATGATAAAAGAGAATGTCTGTTCTTTTGCCATGATTCTGAAACAAAATAATTTCACATGAAATAGTATTGTTTGTATTATTCTTATATCTGTAAAGAAAAGCAATAAGAAAGCTCCTCTTAAGTACTTTAAATTACGGCTGTATAGTGACTTCATAATGTCCAAAGTGCTGCCATGGGGATTTATGCTTCCTCCACTTATATTATTCCTGTTAACCGTGATATTTATTTTTTCCTCCCAGATTTTGCTCTTGCTTCTCCTGTTTTTGATAGAGATGGACAAAACTATTCTTCTGTGAGATCATTTAATAACCGTTCATGCATTGAATTGAATCAGTTCTTTTTAATGATTTACTCCTCAGCAACAATAAAATTGGGAAAAGGTGATGTGTGAGAATGGAGGAAAGAATTGAATGAGGAATAGGATCAGAAGAATGAATTCAAGATCTCATTTACTTGATTTCTTTTAAGACTAGTTTTAACATTCTCTAAAACCTCCTTTCTACATAGAAGTAACTGCAAAATTCTGGAATAAAAAAATGTCAGAATTGAATAATAAAATTAAAATCACTTTTACATGGCAAAAGGAATTTTCCTGTGTTCCCTAAAATGGGAACCAAATTTTCCTGGCAGACTTCTCGATGCCTAAACTCTTTAAAGGAGCTACCAGTCAGTTTTGTCACATACTGTTCATTTACTCTGTAAAGTGAACAAGTTCTTTGAATTCGTTCATGGGCAGATGATCCATCCATAGTTTTAGAGTATAAATGGAATGTTTCCATAGTTGTAGGAATTGAGATTAATCTCTAGAATTAATAAGCAGTGCTTACAGTGAGAGGCAAAGTTTGACTTGTTTATGCAGCTATTATATGCAGTATTGCATATTTCAGTTCAACTGCTTAATTCATACAAGTGCAAGTGGGCAGCACTTTTGTTTAACCGTAGAAGATGCTAAGAACAATTTTTGTGTGTGTTGTTGTTTTTTGAAAGAGGGTTTGAAAACTTCTGAAATTGTTCAGCATCTGTGATGAATATTTTGTTTTCACGCTTTAGAAAACTTTTATGGGGTATTTGATTTAAGAGATTTTAAAAATTTTTAACTGAACCACGTCATACGGAGAGAGATGGAGAAGAAAGAGGAGGGAAAATTGTTATGAAATGGATTAATCTAGAAATGACTTTGTCTAGAAAAAGTTATAAGTAATTGTTATTTGTAGAATAGAGAGGGGAAATACCCAAATTAAAATAAAAAATTAAGGGGCTGTTGCTAGTTTAAGTTATAATTTTGATTTATTTATTTTTTATCTTGCATATTCCACCTTTCCCTTCAAAGAGAAAAAGGCTGTGACAGAAAAGCCTTTTTAAGAAAAAAAACCATAGAGCAGTAAAATAATAATAAGAAGAATTTTCAACAAAGTAATTTTTAGATAATTGTAAAATATAAATCATAAAATTTTTAACTAAATAATAATTTTTAAAATGATGTTGAGCGTAAATTTTGAGCACTGTAGTTTTGAGAACAGATGCAATTTTTAGAGTCGTATTACTCAATATTTGAATTCAATTTCAAAATGCTCTTGCTTTTGGAAAACCCACATGATAATTGAGATTCTTCAGGGAAGGTTTTTCAAAAATTTTGAATAGAATATCACAACTACAAAATTTTATATATACATTACATATTTTGAATAATCATAAAAATAATTTCAAAATTTTATAACATAACTATTTTTTTTCATTTTAATATCATTTGTAATAGTATTACTGAAATTATGGTTTTCATTGTTATTGGTACATATCTAATTTTATAATTTTACACAAAACTAGAAGACCCCGCAACTTTCTTTAAGTACAAACATATCTGTTATACTGAGCATATCTACTTTGGCTAACTAGTGTGTTCTGCATTAGTGGCTGAGAGGTGCTCAAAAGTTATTTGAAAAGGCCTCCATTATATAAGGTAACTGGCCTTTAAGAACTGCATTAAAGCATTCCATTACATAAAAATAAAGCTACATACCATTACATAAAAAATAAAGGTAAATATCATAATTCTACATGGAAAAATTGAAAGTTAACGGTGGATTAGTGGGATTCGATGCAGGGAGCTTTCAATCTTGAGTCTAACGTGCTGACACCAGGGCTAAGCCTTCAAAATTTATATTGTATGAGGAAGGTAAAAGAAGCAATTATACAGAGGTAAAAACAGGCTTCTGTTTTTGAACCAATACTCTCTCAACATGCTTTATCTTTACATGGGATTATTTATCAGTTATTAATTAAATATAACATTCATTTAGCATCAAAGCATTTTTCTTTAAAATTTTTCAATTACGTTACTCATATACATTTTATTACAATTACTTAGTTTTTTACATTTTTAGTAATTTTATGTTCATTGCAATAATATTTAATGTCAGAACATTTCAAATTTTCTGCATTTTACTTAAAATGCAATTTTATACCCATTTTTTGTACTACAGTAATAATTCAAAATTACTTACACTTCTTACATTTACCTTATTCTTCAAATTCAAATTTTTAAACAATAATCTTGATCACAAAGTTATTAAGATACAGCAATCCTTTCTGGATAAAATTAAAAAATCTTAATCCTAAATAATTATTTAATTAAATCAGTGAATACCAAACATCCTTCTCCATGATGAATGACAGTCCTTTCAAATTTTGTATGCAAAAATAAAATGAAATTATGTTTTAGATTAATGCTGAAGTAAAAAGTTTTAATTTTAAAAATGCTACAATTCTAATAAATTTCACACACACACACGCACGCACAACACACACACACACAAAAAAAAGGGTAAAGTTAAAAAAAAGGTGAAAAATTAAATATGTATTATTACAGTTAGTATAAATTATGGGCAGTGGAGACTGTTTTGTTATACGATGTTTTAGTTCACCCTTGGAAGTTTTAAATCTTGCTGCCCTGAACCTTTCCATCAGCACTGGATAGATTTCAGTAATTCTGCCAAGGTCTCAATTTTCAAGGGTACCAGAGTTGCATCTTTTATTAGCACTAAATTATCCACTTTTATGTTTGGTTTAGTTTTTATCCCCCCCTTTTTTTTTTGGTAATTTCAAGAGATAATTTGATTAACATTTCCAGAAACTTCGGAAAAGATCTTGCATTAATCCTAATGTCTGATGAAAGATATTTTAGAAGTTGCTCTATCATAATTATGTATGGAATTCAAAGCAGTTCCTGTAATGAAATGACCAGTGTAAGAGTTATTCACATTGTGAGATCATTAGAGAGCTACAATAGGCCTTAAATTTTAACACAGTCCCACTTGAGTTATTAAGTAGCTGACTCTTTTTAATTTAAAATCTGTGCCAACAGTTATTTTGATACTCTTCTGTTATCAGGACTGTATTCAGAAATGTATGCATGGATGTATGTGTTCACGTATGCAGGTATGTATGTATGAATGCATATGTGTGCATTCACATAAGCTATATGCACATACATACATTTCTGAATCCGATCCTAATAACAGAACAGTACCATTGTTTTAAGTTCAGCCTCCACTTGCTTCATGCCAGCCTCCTTAAGATCTCCTTCATTTTGGTAGTCTTTATGAGGCTGGAGTAGGTTAAAATCCCAAATAATATTTTCTTCTGCAAGCTAATTCTGAAAGTTTTCTCTTGACAAATGTGATTTTACTTTTTTTTTTAATTCTTGATCATCTCCTGCAAAATTCATACCTCTATCAGAAATATTTCGTGAGACCTTCCTTTGCAAATCTTCTTGACACTGCTGGGAATGATGCAAAACTTCTGTCACTCACAATGTAATACGCCACGAAATTCTTTAGTAGAAATAAAGAAGTATCTTTGCAGTATTATCTGGTTCAATTTGTTCTATAATTGTATATTAAGATACTGTGGGTGCAACTAAGCAATAATTAATTTCTGTCAACTATTCCACTTTGTATATGCCAGAAGTAATCAGCCCCCTCCCAAAAATTTTAATATCCGTATCACTTGTACTTGAATCAGCAAGTTTCCAACCATATTTGATTACCTTGGACTATTATTAATTTGAAATTTAGTTTCTGAAATTGCCAACAGCTGTAACAGCCAACATCTGCAGAAACATTACTTGAATTAGCAGTATTTGAAATTAAACCATTTCGCTTATCCTCATAGAATTTTAAACTATTTTACTCATATTTTTTATTGTATTCTTCAAAGGAATTTATTTCTTCTTGGTGAGCCTTTTTTTTTTCAGTAATTAAAACATCAATCTCTTTCTCAGGTTACTTTGTCAAGAATTTTTTTTTTCAAGTAATTGCTCATTGTTAACTTTCAAAAGCGTAATTTCATTTTCACGCATGTAACAGTAACTTTTATATCTTTGTATTAATCTGAATTAAATTATTTCAAATTTATCTCATGTTTCTCCTTCGATTTTGTTAAAGCTTCTGTGATTTGCAGATAAGTTCAAAGAGATCAAAACACTTGAAACAGAATTTGGAAATATATTAAGTATTTACCTCAGTGCCATATTTCATTCTTACTTTTGATTTGTAATTTTAAATCTTATCTTAGGGTCTTCTTTTCATGGGTTTGGAGCACCAAAATCATGAGAGATCCTGGATCTCAATTTCATTTTGGCACAATAAAACTCCCTTTTAAAATCATACTACTTTATTTTTAATGAATCTTCATAGTTAATATTTTAGTCACAGTTGCCATAGTGTGAAAACATCAGAATTTGAAACACACTACTTAAGTTCACTGTGCACTTTCACAATAATTTATATTTGAAGATGCCAACCTGGTGAATAATTTTTTATTATTGTTTGCTTTCATTACCATGTGATTGTTAACTCATGCTTGAGAAGGGCTCGCACAGTGATGTGTAGACTATTTTTTAAATATTAGGTAATGGATACCAAACAATGTTTATATTTTCACCATTTAATATGTGATTAGTTATTCCATATCTTTTCTATTTTTTTAACTTTTAGTCAAAAATTTAATAAAAAGATTATTCAAAAATATAATGAAAAGAAATCTTTTATTTTGCTTTCACGTTTAGTAATTCGTAGCTGACTGAAAGCTTAGAAACTCTTGGCTTCATTAAACCACTGCATAAATGCATTTTGCAACTCCCATGTTTTATATGGTATAAGGGAACAAATAGATTAATTGTGAATAAATAGACTATTTATTTAAGTCAAGACTATTTGTTCAAATCAAATAGATTAATTGAATGGCTGTATAGGATTCTTTTAGATCCTACACTAACCTATACATAACTTTCAAGTTCTTTGCAATAATCTAATGCTTCCCATCATGAACCTTCTAAACATTGTTTATATATATATACACAGTCCAGTCACATTAATGTGACCATCTGTCAAAAGCCAGAATAATCACCTTTCGCAGAGCGGACTGCTGCGAGACGTGCAGGAAGAGAGTCACATAGGTCCCTGAAGGTGTTCTCTGGGATGTTGAGCCATGCCGACTCTAATGCCGTGGCCAGCTGCGCTAGATTACGCGGTTGAGGATCCATGGCGCGAACAACTCGATCGAGATGGTCCCACAGATGCTCGATTGGGTTTAAGTCAGGTGAGTTTGCTGGCCAGGGGAGGACGGTAAACTCATCCTGGTGCTCTTCGAACCACGCACGTACACTGGCAGCTGTATGGCACCTCGCATTGTCCTGCTGGAAGATGCCATCATCCTGAGGAAAAACAATGCGCATGTAGGGGTGAACATGGTCCGCAAGGACAGATGCGTACTTGTATTGATCCATTGTGCCTTCCACAATGATCAGTGAACCTAGAGAATGCCAGGAAAACATTCCCCAGACCATAATGCTCCCGCCTCCAGCTTGGACCGTTCCGGCAATGGTTGCAGGGTGGTTCCTTTCAGAGGTTTCACGCCTTATACGCCAACGTCCATCTGTCCGATGGAGCATAAAACGCGATTCATCCGAAAACGCAACCTGTCGCCACTCAGTGGACGTCCAGCTGCTGTACTGGCGTGCAAATTCTAGCCTTCGCCGTCGATGAACAGCAGTCAGCATAGGTGCACGAACCAGGCGTCTGCTTCGGAGGCCCAGACGCAGCAATGTTCGCTGAATAGTACTTTGGGAGACACTTTTGGTAGCCCCTTGGTTCATTTTGGTGGTCAGTTGCTCAACGGTAGCCCGTCTATCTGCCCGAACGCATCTCCGCAACCGTCGTTCGCCTCTGTCATCTATGGCCCGTGGTGCACCACATTTGCCACGTCGCTGATTTTGGACAGTCCCATTTTGCCATGCACGGTACACTTTTACCACGGCGGCACGCGAACAGTTCACAAACTCAGCCGTTTCGGAAATGCTTCCACCCTTGGCCCGAAAGCCAATGATCATGCCCTTTTGGAAGTCGGATAAATCGCTTCGTTTCTGCATTACGCCAACGATTGAAATGTTTTCCGGAGCCCTCACACACCCTTTATATACGCTCAACTGCACTGTGCTGCCACCTGCCTTCTGTGATTGGTTATTTAACTCTGACATGGAAAGTACGTGGTGGTCACATTAATGTGACTGGACTGTGTATATATGTGTGTGTGTGTACATATATGTGTGCATATATATCTGCAAAAATAAAGAAAGAAAAGTTATTAATAAAATTCCTGCTATTCACAAAAAATGAAGAATTTCTCTCTTCGCTACAAACAACAGATTTGCCAATCTTTATGCCTTACCAAAATTTCATAAAAATCGAGTAAAATTTAGATTTATAAGCCAATACTACCAGAAACTTCAAGAAGAATTTTGATTATATTTTTACTACTTTACTTAAATCTATTTGTAATATAGTTTTTGAACAAGTTAAAAAAGACAAAACTTCTGCTGGATTATTAACGACAACTCTAAAATCATTAAAGAAGTTAAAATTTTAAAACTTACAATATTAACTACTGTGATTTTGAAACCTCTACACGTCTGTGCCACTCAAAGAAGTGTATGGAATTTTTTTAGAAATGACAGAATTTTTTCCTGAAATACTGAATATTGTGGATTTACAAAAATGGAAAGAATTTTTACATTTTTTGCTGTACAGTAACTATATTAAGCATTCACACTTACTTTACCTGCAAACACAAGGAATTCCAATAGGAAGTCAGTCATATTGCACTCATATTTGTAACTTATTTCTATTTTCTAAAGAATTCAAATTCCTCAAGAGCCTTTCTGATAGCAATTTCAGTAAATTTGGACACACTTATAGATATATTGATAACATTATTACTTTCAACAATTTAACCTCATCGAAAACAGCAACATCTACCCAAATTGTCTGAAACTAAATAAGACCAATAAACATGAAACAGAAATAGTTTATCGTGATCTAAGTATTGATAATCTAACAGAAATTAAACTTTTTGATAAGAAAAAAGATTTTAATTTTTCAACTAATAAACTTATAAACTGGAAGTCCATTGTATCTAAAAAAAGTTATTGCAAACACTATTATTAACCAAATTAACAGAATTTAAAAAGTTTGCTCTAAAATAGAAACACACACACACACACACACACACACCAAAAAAAAAAAAAAAAAAAAGAACACTGAAACCATTTTAAGACAAGTGCTCACAGTTTCTGACAGTTACAGTTTTCTGATTAATAGTCTTTTAAAGAAAGCTGGAGTAGTCTACATCCTATAATACTTTTTGAAAGTATGAATTTTTTATCTGAAAGCTTAAAACAGAAGGATGTTTTATAGAATTTTTTTTTATTATTTATTTTTTTCTCTTAATTACTATTCTGTTACTAAATGGGGGCCTTATATATTCAAAGTCGTCATGAAAAGCCCATGACATGAAGACTTTTCTAACAATAGATCCTTTACTTCCTTTTTCTGTAATTTTGAATAACAATTTAAAAAAAATTTAAAATTCAACTTTATGGATTTTTCTGCATACAAAATAATTATTAAAAACTTTTTTACCACTATTTGAGCACCTTTTTGAGTCTTAATTTTTAAAATTTTACACTGAATGATATTTTTCATTCCCATTTTTGTTTTAAAAAGAGTTAGAACTTACTTAAATTTCATTCAGTTCATAAAGTAATCTTTGTCAAAGATAAAAATTTTCTTTGAAGTATTTAAAAGTTTTTCTTTTGGTTTCAATATTCCATATTTTGTTCCAAATTTGAACCTTTTGAGCAGTTACTTTCTCGTCAAGGTTTTTTAGTTTCGCCAATGAAGCCAAAACGGCAAACCTGTACATCGTTACTATAACGTTATTATTAGTTTGATTGTGGTCTATTGAATGTGCTCGAAGTTTTTAATTACTTCTTGTGAGTTTTAATTAAATCTTTTCACCTAAGTTTCATCACGTTTTAAATTCATTGGATTATATGTTATATGTATAAAAGTAAATATTTTGATTTAATTTTTCACTGAAGTATTTTGTTTTTTCATTTACCGTTTTCAATCCTTTAAATAAAATGTAATTCTCTTTATTTAAGGTTCAAGATTCTAATTAGAATTTGCTTTGTGTTTTTCTTTCCTTTCGGGAAGGGCCAGAATTTTCAGATAAACTATTCTAATTAAAATACATCAAAATGGTTCATCGGCTAATTCTGGATACAGAAAAGCAACGATTTTTGCAGAAGAAATTTCAATTGATTTCAATGTTCCACCCGGTAAAGTGGCATTGAAGTTGATTGCATTCCTCTTCAGTTTTCGCTAATTTTTCTTTAAATTTCATTAATTTTTTGAATTAAGGTATTGCTTGTTTGAAAAGTTTTGGTTTTTAACATTTTTAAAATTCTTTGTAACATTTAATGGATTTTTTGAAATTTATTAATTATGAATTTCAATATCGTCTGTGTGAAAAATTAATTTTAAATTTCTTACTTTATGTCTTTAATTATATATATAATATGATGATCTAGAGAAAGCTGCAACAGATTGATGATTGTTCTCTGTGTTATAACTTAGAGAGTCTTTACTGTGTAGTTAAAAAGATTACACTCAAAGAAGAGACAGACAGGGCCAAATTGAATGTAATTTTTTTTGCTGGACACGAACTAATTATCAAAAATATATTTTTTATTAAATATAATCTTGGGCGCAATACGCACCCTACAATTTTATACAGAGTATTACATTTTAGCTAATGGCTTAGTTCACAGCATGACAAAGCAAAGGCAGTGAAGTAGCATCTTTATTGCAAGAGAGCTGAAGCAAAGCATGCAATTATCCAGTATGGAGGCTCACCAAGAGAAGGTTTTGGTTTAGGTTAGAAAGGTTTCAGTTCTCAAAATTTTGAGTTTAGATTCCGAATTAGCTACATCATCAGCATTATACAAGCCATGCAACATGGATTGGTCTAGAATGAAGCAGTCCAGAAAATTTATTGCGATTTTTAGAATAGAGAGGGTAGTTAACGGATTACCACTAGTTTAAATTATAATTTTGATTTACTTAGCTTTTATCTTACATACACACACGCACACACACATATATATATTTTTTTATCATTCATATATCATCTATATATATATCTTTATCATTCATATATTATCTATATATATCTTTATCATTATGTTTATTTCAGCTTGCAGTAGTGTATTTAATATTCTTGATGAGGAAGAAGAACAAGATGAAAAAGAGAATACTTCAGCATACAATCTACAAGCTCCTGACATAAGTACTACAGTTGCCAGTAGCTCTGGCAGCAGAGGAAGTTCACCAACATCTGCATCATCTTCAACATCAGATAGCTGATTATTTATTTATTTTATTATAATATTCCAGTTCTTAAAATTGAATATATTATGTATACTATACGTAATTCAGACTTTGTCTAATTTCTGCATTTGTTGCATGAAAATGTAATTATCTCATTTCTCTAGTCATAATGTGATGTGTACTTATATTGTTCCACAGAAATCTGCTAACTGTGTTATTTCATAGAATAATTCAAAACTTTATTTTTGTGCATCATCAAGAGCAGATATTAAGTTATAGAAACAAAACTGCTTAAAATTGTTGACATATTTAAATAATATTTGTGTATATTTTTTATGATTATTTGAAACATTCAGATTAAATATATGGTTCCACTTATGCTAAATCTCATACTTTTGAAGAAAGATCTTGCTTCTTTTAAGGTTAAAATACGTCTAATGTAATTTAAACAGCTTTGTAGTGAATGTATGTCATTTTGTAGTGAGATTTTAATAATGGAACTTCATACTGGAGCATATCTGTGTCTATGCTATTGTTACTGGATAAGAAAATAACTTATATTATTCAATTTTAAGCTGTTACCTCTAAAAAAAAAAAGTTTAAAAAAATACTCAGTTATTCTTATGCTATGGGCTTAATTTTGATATACCATTGTTAACTAATGTCCAATTTCTTTCTTACTGCCAATTTAAGTGTTGTTATTTTTTTTATATGTTTAATTGCGATGTATCTTAAGTGGCTTTTTAAAGACAGTTTTCGATCAGGATAGTCACTCTCTGACATGAAAGTTCAATTATCAATAATAAAATAAATATTATTTTGCTAAATTTTTCCATTTCTTTAATGCTTTCTTCAAGGACTTGCTTCATATACTGGTAACATAGGCAGCCGAGTGGGGTTTTCTATTTTCAAATGGTGGCAGCTTAGTTGTTCTCACAAAGGACAACTAAATAAAGGTATATTTGGCTTTATTATAAATGCATTTAGTATATGTAGGATGCCAAATACTGATCGCTTAGGGTGCAAAAAAATTGTGAAGCTGGGCCTGCTCCTGAAACATTACTTCTAAATCAAAAATAGGCATTGATTGATGCTTATTGCAGTTATTATTTAGCCCTTAGTAACACCTATATAATATGGCATTATTATTCTTCATTCCATATAAATAACAAAAAAGGGAAATAAATGTGTATTTTGTAGTTTTAAAAGAGTATGAGTCTTTTTGTACTTTTAAGAAGTGCATACTTTGTCCACACATCTTGAAAGATAAGTAACGCAGGAGAATTATAAGAGGAAATTAATTTTCTTTATGCTGTACGTTACAGAGGATTTGAATGTTATTGGCATTCAAAATGTCAAAAACCCTACATAATCCAAAACCTGCATATAACTTTTTGCCTCCTCCTCATATTACTATTATTATTTTGTTGTTAACTGGAAGCATTAATGATAGTAAAAACATTAATTAACTTATATTACGTATTGTGCTATATGTATTAGATATCATTTTTTTACAGTGCTAGAGGAAGAAAATGTTAAATAAGAACATTATCAGAAAGAGCAATACAATACCTAGATTCCCCACCTTATGAATGAGTTACTTTCTGAATGACTGTTTTTACCATAAATTTGTTTGTAAAATGTCACTGGTTTGCCACAAATGTATCCTAACAATGTTCATAATGTAAGAGCTGTAAGTATTATCAAATAATCAATTAAAATGCTAAAATAAGTAAATAATAAATTTTCAATTTAAATACAGAACATTATAAGTAAAAAATTACTTGTAAATATAGAATTACAGTACGTATCTTGGATTGTTATCTTTTAGGCATGTGTGGATGGGATAAAGATGAGGCTATGGGTGGAAGGTGAATCTGACTCACCTTTTGTTCACAAGTAAATTGTACATTGGTGATGAGAAGGTAGTATGAGAGTTTGAAGTAGGTGACATGTTAGATGAAAAAATTAAGCAGCACTGATTTGTGAAATAGGTTTCTTAAAAAAAAAGTTTAAACTTCTCTGAACAGATTTTTAGACTTTAAGCAAATTTTACTCTTTAAGAACAGGTTTTTCATATCTGCAAAAGTTAATGAAGTGGGGAGCATCAGTATATATGTAGATATATATCAAAACATAAGTTTATATCCCTTGTTTTCAAAATGAATAATTTATCTTTCAGTACCTGCATCAACATGATCGTATACAGCATAAAACATTGTGGATTTTATACATATTATAAACATATAAAAGGAAATTTTTTTTTTTAGATTTATATATGCATGAATATATAAGGGTGAGTTTTATGAGAACGAATGACAAATAGACTAGTATAATGTTATACATTTTTTTTTTCTTCAGATTTTCATATCAAAACATACTCCTGTTCTTTTTATTATTGTTTCTAGTCTTATACTTTGCAAGATTTTCAAGTGATCACTATTTTCCAAAAGTTTTCAGTGTACTTATGTAAAAAAAAAAAAAATTCTATGTGTAGTTGCAACTGGATAGTGTACACCTGCTTCTTCAAGCTTCAGTTAAATTGAAGTATTGAGGTTTTCCTAGCAAAATCAGTAAGCATTCCAATAAAATGTTTCACACTGACGCAATTGTAAAATGATTCATAAATTTCTTTTTCAGTATGAAGGAAAATTATTAGAAAAAATTGTATTCAGTTTACATTTAACTTGTCTTATTTGATGCCTTAAATGAAGGGTTTCACCTCTGACAGTATTTATTTTTTTATAATAATAATAATTTTAGTTGTAAGTTCTTATGTAAAAGAAACTGTATCTATTTATTGATAACTGAGTTAGAGGTATTTACATTTTTATGCTAAAATAGATTTTTTAAGTTTAAAAAAACCTGTCCATAGCATCAGTGATGGAACACTTACAATTAGAATTCTTGCATCAAGTTAGTATTCACTTGTGTCACTGTGTATGTTTAGCTGCAAGTTTGATAAATTTGAGACATACTAAATACACTAAACTAAAATAAACTTCATAATAAACTTTTCATTTCAAAACTTCATTCATTTTCATTTCATTTCAAAAAGTTTAGATGTTTCTTGTAAATATTCAAAATCTGTTAAAACGTGAATTTATGTGTGAAAAAGCAAATTTTGTGTAAGCATTCGTAATTCTCTGTTCTTTCTATTAATTTTTAGGAGTCAGTAAGGTAAATTTTTGAATGAAAGTATTGCCTGAATATAAAAGTTCTGTCCTTTCTCCTCCCTTTTCCATTTCAGAAAAGAAAAACAAAATTTTGAATAATAAATATTTTTTTTCTTTTTGTTACCATTATCATACCTGCCAACTTTTACGGATTTTTCGTAATTTTTCCGAAAATGCGTTTGTCTTTACGATTTTACGATCGTAATCCATTTTTTACGATTTTTTCCCTTTTTCAAGTGTTTTTAGTGATTTTTGTCGAAATTTTAGAATTTTTGCCAATTGCATCATGTTTTACCGACTACTTCGAATCCAGTAACCTGCGGTTTCTCCCACTCTTTTCTTTGTGGGCGCCAGATTATTTTTTTCGCGTTCGCTTCAGCAGCAAGGGAATTACTCAGCGAGCGTGGATTGTCGCATTCTGGTGTTTTTTGTTTGTTTGCTTGCATGTGCTACAAATTTTCTTAATACGTCGTTGTTACGAAATGAGTTCAAAAAAACCTTATTCTCAATATTTTCGGCCTGCCTACAAAGCCGAATTTCCAACAATTAAAGAATCCTTCAAAGGAAATAACTATGCATTTTGCAACGTGTGCGTGTGTGACTTCATAATAAGTCATGGTGGAAGAAGCGACATTGTGAAGCACGTTAAGTCTAAAAAGCATGAAGTTAATGCTTCGGCTTCTACAACGTCAAAGAAAGTGGATGATTTTTTTTTTCAAATTCAGCTACGAATTCGGATGCCGATGTCATTTTGGCAGAGTGTTTGTTTACTGCATTCCTCATCAAACACAACGTGCTGCTAAGCGCCGCCGGTCAACTTTTCAGACGGATGTTTCCCGACTCCAAGATTGCTCAAAAATATGCTTGTGCCCGCACGAAAACATCTTCTATTGTGAACGAAATTGCTTGCGATGCACAAAGTAAAACGATAGCTGCACTCCAGAATTCAGCATTTTCGGTGTCAATCGATGGCAGCAACGACAGCGATTGGAAGCTTTACCCCATCGTTGTCACATATTTCTGTGATGTTTCTATTGAAATGAAAACTTATCTTTTGCGTCTTCCATTATTAAATGGAGACGCTACGGGGGAAAATATTGCCTCCTTGGTAATTAATGAGTTGAAAGAACTTAACATCCTAATATCAAACTGCATTTCATTTGGTGCAGATAATGCTCATGTCATGGTGGGTGACAAAAAGGGTGTAGCCTCTTTCCTCAAAAAAGAACAAAATGAATTAATTGTTATTGGATGCCCATGCCACTTAATTAATTTGGCAGCAGAAAAAGCTGCAGCTGCTTTACCATTAAATATTGACCAGCTTCTGATTGATGTGTTTTTCTATCTGGAAAAAAGTGTAAAAAGGAAAGAAAACCTAAAGAATTTCCAAGAACTGTGCTCTGGTGAAACGAGAAAAATTCTGAAACATGTATGCACGAGATGGTTATCCTTAGGCAGAGCGCTAGGAAGGTTTATTGAACAGTGGGATGCATTGCTAAAATATTTCCACGAAGAGACCAAAACGAAACCACAGATCCCATCAAATTTGTCGGCATATAAGATTCCGAAAACCAACTTTGCTTCTAATCAAAATGCTTTAAAAGGGAAAAGCCAACACACAGAATCAAACCCTTTAAAAAGAAAATGCTTAGAAGACTCCTCAAAGGTCAACTTTGTTAAAGAAGTTGAAGGGAAGAAGAAACAGTCTTCTATTAGCCGGGAGGAAAGGATTTTCTATCTTCTTTCTTCGGATTTGAACAAAGCATATTGTAGTTTTGTGTTAAGTACCATTAAGATTTTTGAA
This sequence comes from Stegodyphus mimosarum, assembly GCA_000611955.2. Classification (NCBI taxonomy): domain Eukaryota; kingdom Metazoa; phylum Arthropoda; class Arachnida; order Araneae; family Eresidae; genus Stegodyphus; species Stegodyphus mimosarum. The sequence continues at coordinate 739,256 of KK122374.1, forward strand.
AGTGTAAATACCCTTCTACAATCAGCTTCGCCAAAATCTCCCCTGCTTATCCAAATTCTTAATGATCTTTTGAAAGAACTTTATACTAAGTTTGTAAAACCGTCCGTTGTGAAAAACAGTGTGTTGATTCGTGTTGCCTATAATAGTTTGGCAAATCAAAAGGATGACAATGATCTTATAATTGGAAATCAAACCAGGGAACTTGTAAATTCTTTGAAAGATCATGAGAAAAAAGAATTTTTTCAATGTGTTAGAAAGTACTTTTCCTCAGCCTGTGATTACATTGTAAGGAAGTTTCCTTTGCAAAATGAAGTTCTTTTAAATGCTGAAGTGGCAAATTTGAAACAAATTGAAAATTCATCTTTTGAAAAGATTAGTTTTTTTATTGATAAATTTCCATTTTTGTTAACAATTAAAGAAAATGAATGCCATAATGATGCTTTAGATGAACTACAGAACCAATTTTCTGCTGCACAGTTTGAAGACTTTGCCAGTTCTGGAGAAGATAGACTTGATGTCCTCGTTGGTACCTTAAAAAGAATAAAAAGAGCTGATGGAACACCAAAATATGATAGACTAGCAAGAGTTTTATGTGCTATTCTCGTAATTCCACACAGTAATGCTGAGTGCGAGAGTCTTCAGTGTTCTGAAGAAAAACAAAACTATGTTTCGTTCTTCAATTTCACCAAAAACTCTAGAAAACATTTTAATTGCTAATTGTTATGACAGGAAATTTTCCAAAGAATTTTTGGCTAAAGCCAAAAAATGCACTCTAAATTCATTGCAATAATTTTTTTGTGTAACATTAAGTTCTTGTTTTATGTTTCCTAATAAATTGTTTAGTTACTACTTAATTGAGATTTACTAATGTGAGTACAATTTTCTTTTTTCTATTTGTATAAATTGTTATTTTTTTAATATCAAAGCATGATATTAATTCTTTGTGTTCTTCTGAATTTTGGAGAAATCTTCTGAATTTGGGGGAGAACTCTTCTGAATTTTTATCTTTAGAGGTTGGCAGGTATGTCATTATCTATGAATCTTTGCCGTCATTGTCTGTGATTGCTTTCAATCTTTGCAGCAGTTGTTGGGTTGTCCTGCTCATAAACTTATCTGTTTTTTAATAAAAAGGTTTTTATAAAACAGATTTGATTTTTTTTAGTATATGTAAAGGTTTCTCACCCCCACAAATATATACAGAGATGTTCTGCAGAGATCCAAGATATGGATAACACTATTTAGGTTTTCATTATAGTTAATATCATTTTCTGAAAGTTTAGTAACAATGACCAAAAGGTCATATTGGCTTTAATCATTCCTTTTGCAATCAGCAGGGACATTTTTCTGAGTTTCCGTTTTGTAAAACATTTTAGCTATAACAGTATAATCATCTTAAATCGTCTGCTATACATGTTGATCATATAATTATCCTGTTAGTTTAGATCATTACATGTAGCACACAAGAAAAATGCCGTAATTTATTATGTGAAAATGTAAATGAATTCTGAAGCATCAGTGTGATTCATTTTGTTATGTCTGTGACAAGTTTATAAAGATAGTATCAAATAAATGCTTCAGGAAAGCGACTTATAATTTATGTGACACCTAGAAGACCTACTTCTGATTTTTATTTTTGAGCATAGAAGAACAGTCTTACTAAAGGATAAAATCACTAAAAGGACAAGCCACAGTGAACAATGTTCTGTGAAGGGCCTTATCTGTAAAGCCCATATTACATTCTCGGAAGGTGCTGATTCCTTAGCTGTATCTCAAATTGGACTTAAGCAATTTGTATAATGTGTAAACAGAATCATCTGCTTTCAGATACTACCAGTGCTGTTTCTTTAAATATCTTCAGAAAAGATCTAAGTAGAATTCTTTATTACACCACAAATAAAGGAGATTATGAAATGAAAGGAACAATGAAATTCACTGTGAATTAAGAAGATGCTTAGACAGTTTTGTTGATGTAATTAATAGCGTTTTGAAGAATCACAAGACCAAAGATGTCATAAAACTTCTTGTAACATTGGTTAAAAACTAGTGCAAAAAGAGCTGCTGAAAGAATACCAATTAAAGTGTAAATGGTTGATTTCCATTTTGATAAATTTTAAAAAGAGCACTATTCAGGATTTGCTGGACTCTAAACATTGTTCTGAAAGTCATTATATGAAAAAAGATGATGAAAGATTACATTTGAGTGGTAGTACATGAAAGTGATTTGTGATACAAGCATAAAGTTGAAGAACTAAGTAAACTTTCATTCATTGCTGTACAAATGTTGAAATTTTGAGAGGTTCATATCTGTGTTACCTAATTCATATGAAATATCAATATATGTTTTCTTGCATTTATATCAACTTATTTACTAAAGTTACTGGGTTTCTTTTTGAAACAAGGTAGATATGGAAGTAGCATCACAGTGATCACAATGAAAGTTTGGTGGAGTAATCATAATTTTCTCATAATTTGTATACTCTGCTTATATGATAATGCTTATGCAGGAACAAGAGAAAGGTAATATTTGTTGCATAGTGATAATCTGTCATTTTTTCCGAAGTGGAAAAAGGCTGCATGGAGTCTTATACTATTATGGTGAAAAATGACTCCTTTTCTAAGCAGGTGGATACTTAAATTTCAGTTTTTCATTCAATTTTTTCAAATGTTTGGTAAGTTCTGTGATATTCAGTTGTCAGTGGATTACTTCCATCATATTGTACCATACACTTAACAAGTTCTTGTAAAGTTGATGGAACTAACTGTCTGACTTCAAATGTATGTCTTTAACATTTGATACTCATTCTTGTACTATATCTATTTTTCATAATTTGATACTTATTAAGCAGGTTAATTTTACCAAGAAAAATTTTGTTTCTGTGTTGAAGAAATACAGAGAAATGCTAATCATTCACCACATTTTTAGGATAATTCATATCTTCTGTTGATTGAAATCCGTATTGAACCCATTTATCTTCCTGTTTGTTGTTTTATATGTGAAAATCTTTCTGATTCATCTAGATAAATTTTTTCCCCTGCTTATTTGATATAATTAGTTTGGATAGTGACTAATTATAGCAAAGCAGGCAAGGGTTATTGTCCATAGAAGAGATGATTCCATTGAGAACTTTCTAAGGAAATTTGAGAAAGATCCCACACAGCCAATCATTTGGGCAAAAACCAACCCAGCATAAAATAACACTTCGTCATTTTGATCTAATCTGCTATAGAAGGCCAATAGGTGTAGTTAAAGAACTTCTTAACTTTTATGATCAAATTGCATGTGAATACTCACGTTTGTTGGGTATTCATATGTGATTAATCTTATAGCATCTATCCATTTTGTGAAATTTCTGAAAATAAGATGATTTTTATTATATATGCATGAATTTACAGCATCTTTTTTGTGCATCTCATTTATGTTGACATAGGCTTCAGTGGTTCCTTCTCCCTTTGTAAAACTCATAAGGAAAACAAAGCATGTAATGACTTTTTGTTTGTTTTATAATTATTATATAATTTTTATGAGTGAATTATTTTTCCATATTTGCTTTTATTCAAAATCTTTCCTTATTGCATGAATTAATAAATTAGGTAAAATGTTGAAGCATGCTTTCTCAAATGGGAAAATTTCTTTATTTGGAAACTGCAAAACAAAAGCAACAAACTGTTATATTCATTATATATCCCACTATTTCTGCATTTTGCTGTGTATGATTTTTTTCCCTTAATTTCAGTAATGTATTTAAGGCATCTTTTATAGATCTGTGTATTGAAAAATAGTAGGACGTTATCATGTGACAATTTACTCAAGACTGAAGGCATTAATGACAACTAAATATTACTAATTAGAACTCAAAAGTTACTAATTAAAATTGCATTTTAGCTACTAAATTTTGTATCTAGTGGATTTTGAATATTTATAGGTAACATAGATATTTACAGTTATATAAAATCTACACATATCTCTTTGTTGAACAGATATTTTTATCAGAATCATATCTTAAATCAATTAACATTTTTTAATTTATTACTTTAAAACCAGTAAAATAATTTCTATTATAGGGGTTCTCAACCAGAGAAGAATTCTCCCTTTCAAAGGAATTTGATAATTTCAGAGGGGGAATGTGATCAGCCTTTTATCTGCCTGTTAAATATTAGTTTTGGCCTATGAAAGCTACTTTTATTCAATTTTTTGGTATATATCAGTATTTTCTATTCTTTTTCTTGTTTAATTTATAACAAACATTAAAAATAGTCTAAATTAAAATAAATGTGAGTGTATTTTTTTACTTTTGGAAAGGGGAGGAATGACCATCTGGCAATGAAGAAAGGGGTGCGTGGGGCAAAAAAGGTTGAGAACCTCCGTTCCATTACTTGAATAGTGATATACCTTACGTTCTGTTTACTAAAAAAAATAAATAAATAAAAAACTTCTTTTATGTATAGTAAAAATAAAAAGGTTGTTTATTTGTTTTTAGAATCGACAAATTTTAATAAAATAATATTTTCGTTTAATTTTAGTTGGGAAAGAAATGGGAGATGTATTTAATAAGCAATTTCATTGGTACTAGTATTTAAAAGATTTAAAAAAAATTTTGTCTAAAAATGTCTTTATTCGAATAAAATAAATTTCGTTTGCTTCCTTCTAAAGTGTAAATGTTTACTTACTACACGAAAAAAAAAAAAGACGTTATCCATACTTTCCGAATATCTAGATGAATTATAAATTTTTCACAAACAGTTTCAGTGACATGATTAATGCTAAAACGTAATCAAGTATTTTATTGAACAAATTCTTAAAAAAGATGTGAAAAATTAACAGCTGAAATGTAGAATAGTATTTAGCTTTAAAAACAGACATAGCAAATTGACAAAAATCGATAATTAAAAGAAAAGCTAAAGTAATAATTCATGCTACTAGATGGCACCACGTGGCATTTCTAATGATGTCAGAACTGAATGCGCTACCGTTTGTTCTATGATTTTATAAAATTTCCATATGGTAATAAAATAAAGAATTAGATTAATCAGTTATATTTTGCCGCGTGCTTTGAAGGGGTCTTATGGATTAACTTATTGTGCAAAAAGACTGTGTTTGCATAGTCTGAGTTTTGTCTTTATGTCGCATGTTCTTTCGTCTAATATTCTAGCTGCTCTCATTTTTGAAAATCGAGTATGGAAGCCATTTTCTTGCGACACCAGCTCGATCTAAATATAGGTCAGAGTAACCGATGAGCTGAAGCTAATTTTTAAGCGATGTAATATGTATACATAGATAGATAAACGGTGAGAGTCAAGAAAAGTTTAAAATCATCATAAAATGATGGGAAATTGGTTTACATTTGGAACTATAGACTAAATTTACAATTAGCACAGAGTAAATTTATCTAAATTATTCATATTTGGGGAACGAAAAAAAATTATAAACTTTGTGATTCAATTGTATGTCAGGGTTTGTCATGTTTTATTGAAATGACAATTACAACGTTACAAAAATTATACATATTACAGTACACTTTTTTGAGCAATGAAATTGCTATTAAACATTTAAGTGTTAAATGACATATGAAATTATTATTAAACAAAAATATTTTTAGCTATAAATTTTTCAGTCGATTTACTATAGAATAAAAGAAATGTATTTTATTTATCGCACTTATGATATAAAAAAATATACATATTTTTGCGAAGTGTCTAAGCAATGAAAGCAAAATAACTTAAATCTGTTATATGTTGATGAGTAACGCTATTTTATAACAGGGTTTAAATTAGAATTGTGGAAAATTAGCCCTGTGCAAGACATACAGGAAAGAGAAACAAAAATAAAATACTAAAATTAATAGTTAAAATAATTCTTAACTAATTCAATAATTAAAACTAAAATTCGCTAAGATGTAAAAAGATGATAAAAAATGTAATAAATAATCAAGTTAATAGTAAATAGTTAAATTAATGAAATCCCACACTTCTTTTTGTTCGGTGCTTCCGGCTCATATTACAGTTTCACTCAAAAACTAAGAAAAAACTCAAATGTTTTCCGCCTGAATTTCAGCCCTGAATATATAGTATAATGCAGTGCTTCAATGGGTGACGGAAACAAATACCGTTCTTCTCCTGCACACTACAGAAAAAAAGGTAAAACGGTTTAATTTAGCGCCCCTAATAAGAATAAATAGAATGCTATATAAACAGTAATAGGAAATTTTAACGAATTGTAGAGGAATAAGAGACGAGTGAACACTTTCTGACCACAGTCCTGTGCCGTTATAATTCTAGCCTATAAAGCAGAATGTGACGGTGAAAAATTTTCTTGGCAGTCTGAGGATTAATTGAGCAGAAACGTACGGTCTGTACGGGTGATGATATCGTTCGCCGCATTTGGTACACGTTCCAAAATGTCTGCATCTGTTCCTTTTCCCGGAAGTCTAGCTAGTTACTCTAGTTACCCGCTGCCATAAATTCACATTAATTCCTGAAGAATGAGGCTTTTCTTTTTACTTCTTTGTACGAAGTAAAAAGGAAGTATTGTAATCGCGAAAAATTTCGGGTATCATATTTCAACGAAAATATCCATTTTGACCGCTATTTAACGATGTTTTTGCGTGACATCTGCACGTAAGAATACAATAAGGGACTCTTTTTCTCTGAAATATTACAAAACTGATTTAAAATGGATTCTGAAGAGAATTTTTCCTAGCGTCTGTGCGTTCGTACGTATGTATGCATGTGTCTCGCAAAACTCAAAAACGAGTAGTCTCAGAACGTTGAAATTTTGTATATAGGACTGCTATAACATGTAGATGTGCACCTCCATCTTTGGTTGCAATCGGCCGCACCAAAAGTACATAAATATATGTGTATATATATATTCACTCTGTTAATCGGCTCAGTGATCTCAGTTTCTTTATTCTTATACGTTTGTAAATTGTGCATTTTTTGCTTTAAAAATTATTGAAATATGTTCTTATCTTCCGGTTAAGGTTTTTATGCCTTTAGTAAATCTGCATGCAATATTAGTAGAGTTATCAACAATTTAAAAGTTGTTTAAGTGCGGCTCAGTCTAATTATTTTTTACCATAGCAGCCATGTTTGTTTACATTTGAAACTTAGCAGAATAGTGAATTTGTTGCCAATCTAGAGAAACTAAGCTTCTCAATAACAAAGATATCATCCGTCAGGTCTCTGCGTCCACCCAAAGAGATGCCACCCCAAACGCCTCGCCAGACACTGCCTCTTCCGTATACATCTTTTTCACGGATTTGATGCATCTCTTTGACGGATGATAACGCCTTCTTGTATTATTGCGAATTAAATCATGCTGAATCCATTCTGGAATTTATTCGAGGAAATAAGTGTTTAAGATTTACTTCGTAATTTTTAATATACACTGGTTATCATAAATTAAGGAAAAATCACGATTAATGAAAAAGTTACATGTAGAATTTTATGAAACGTACCCCCAATATACAACACATAGGAAGGTATCAAATAACATCAAAAGAAATTACCAGACAATTATGGTAGTATAGAAATTTTCACATGTATAAAATGAACAAATCGAAGGTGTCAGTTTGCTATAGGAAAAGTACCTTCAATATCGAATATGATCCCTCTAGAAACAATACAGCGACGTGTTATACTTTCAATTATGCGGTCTATCAGTTAGGAAGCGAGATCCATTGCTCTTGCAAAGCAGTTGCAAGCGCGGCAAGGATCTGAGGGGGCGGACTGAGAGCAGCTAGATGTCTCTCTAAAGCATCCCAAACGTGCTCGATAGGATTCAAGTCCGGGGATCGAGCTGGCCACTCCATGCACTTAATTGTTTCCTGTTGAAGATAATCATCAACGATGTTAGCCCTGTGTGGTCTTGTGTTGTCGTCCTGTAACAGGAAAGCATCACCTATTGCCCCGGCATATGGGCGCACATAAGCATCAAGGATGTCATCTCTATAAACCTGAGCATTCACGGTTCCCCTCGGAAAGACATGGAGGTCTGTGCGTCCCCCAAAGAAATGCCACCCCAAACACAGACACTGCCTCTTCCGTATGCATCTCTTTCACGGATGATAACGGGTTCCAGATTCTCTCCATATCAAATAACGCCTACTATCGCTTTCTAGACTAAACCTGGATTCATCCGTAAAGAGAACAGCCCTCCATTGATCAGGCGTCCAGTGGACATGTTGTTGTGCCCACAGCAAACGGTCCTCTGACGTGAGCGGCACGCAAATGGCTGGTCGCTTCGCATACAGACCGCCTTCGTGAAGCCTTATACCCACAGTTGACGTTGACACCAACCTTCCGGTGGCTGGAGCAAGGGAGGATCTAATAAGAGTCGGAGTAGCGGTTCTATTCCTGCGTGCACATAATGTCAAATATCGGTAATCGGCGCTCGTCGTAGCAGTTTGCCGTCCTTGGCTGAACCTCCTAGATGCCGAATCTGTGGTTTGAAATTGCTTCCAAAGTCTATGAATCGCAGGACTCACATTTAGCCATCTGGCCACTTCTGTTTGACTTTGTCCTGCCTCTGGTTTCCCAATGGCTCTTCATCATAGTTCTGCAGGCAAACGATGCCTGGAGGTCATTGTTACGAATTGGCTGTCTCAGATTTCTGATGTCACTATCACAGTGAAATATGTGGGCTTGCTCTCAAACATGGACTTTTATGCGCCTCGCAGATGACGTATTCCCAGTGCAGCGCCACTAATTTGGATATTGCAGTTTTAGTCAGCTACTCTTACTTGGCAACATATTCAAATTTTACACGGTTTGGCTTATTTTGGAGGAAGTTATCGTTATTTTTGTAATTTTTCCTTAATTTATGATAACCAGTGTAGATATTTTCAGTTTTTATGTATTTTTGCCTTGTCGCGAATTGACAACTGAATTAATTGAATGAGAAATACTGAATCGTCTGTGAAAAACGGTTTCTTTCTTTTTTTAAAAAATTTCTTATACATCGTTTTAGATTTATTACAGTATTTGAATAGAACATGTGGCAACGATTAGATAATTCTTCAGATGATATAATTTTTTGTGCATTCTGAGTTATAAAATGAATGAGATGCAAACGCTGTTAAGTGAACCTAGCACCATAGTATCGCTATGGTAAACAAATACAGTGAATTTAAATTAGTGCATTTATTCTATTGTAGTTTATGCGCTATCGACGAAGCAGATTTAATTCAATCCAATAAGTTTAAATGAAATGCAAGAAAAAATGCCTATAATTTAATATTCCGTACAAGGATGTCATGTGGTGTACACATCAGATTTTTTTTTAATAGTCTTCCCTTCGACCAAGTATTTTTTCAACAGAAAAAGAAAAAAGGCATTTATTCTGAAGTTAGAATCTATTTTTAAGGCTTTCTTATTATTAAAATAAAATTTTCCAGATCAGAAAAATTTTCTGCTGAAATTATGGTTTAATAAAGTAAAAGAAATGCTGGAGCCCTCTTACCGGGCTGTGGCGCAATTTTAGCTTTTTTTATAATATAGAAGACAAATAAAAGGTCTTACTCGTTACTGACAATAAATGTTGTCGTCTGTTTTCTGCTTTTTATTTGTACCATAAATTTCATCTCTATCCGAAAAAGAAAATACATTTTCAAGTTTTTTTTTAATTGCGTAAACGTTGTGAACTTCAAATAATTCTTCAGAAAATGCACAAAAAACTACTTTTATACTAATTTAGAAGGTAGCTATGTATCATCATGCTCTTACTATTTATATTTTTCAAGTAAAATAACTTAAAGCAACAAATGTTGATTTTCCTATGTACCAGTATATATATATATATATATATATATAT
>KK122374.1:749086-765030 GCA_000611955.2 Stegodyphus mimosarum
CTCTATATAGAGAAAAACGTAAGTTTTTCTTTTTCAGTAACGTTTTTCTGTTATCATATAGTTTGTTTCATCTATATATAATATACTTAGTTTAATGGATTAAATTCTTTTTTATGAGCATGTTTAAGATGCATTTTAACTTTCGTCACATTTTAAATTAATGGCCTCAGTATGGAAACTTGAAAAGAGGGCGCCTAATATGCAATACTTGTGACTGCAGTGATTTACTGATTTATCTAGATCAGCTCATTTCCATGGAAATTTTTAATGTTTATAGGTTATGATTGATCGGCTATATATAAAAGGCCGGGGGAAAAAATTTAGACTTTTACTAGCAGTATTTTCACAATCGAAACGGGGTGGAGAATGCAAAGCAAATACTGGGCCTTTTGCCGGCCTATGCAAACTCTGCGGGTCCTAAATTCTGCCGCCCGGTATCATTAGCAATTTTAAAAGTTTTTCCGCCTATAAATTTTGCTAGCCTGGTGCGGTTGATGTGGTTACGCCGGCCATGGGAGAATGCATGGTAAATATAGGCTGTGTGATGGAGACTAGCTAGGCTCACTTCTACTTACAACCAGATATTTGAAATCTGTTTAATATTTCATTATTTTTATTTTTTGCGATATCCTTTTATGATAGAAAAATTCTTTTGTTTATTTATTTTTAGCTCTATTTTTTTCGTAATATATTTATAAAATATAAAGAAATCTTTAATTATTAAAAATAATAGAAGTATGAAATAATTAAGCTGATAACTTGATTATTTTTTATTAAAAATTAATAGGGTACGTAAAAATAGATTGCGAAAAATTGGAAAACACTATAACAGTAAAATTACTCCTATATGTAACGGCAGATAAATACACTCATGGACAAAAAAATTAGCGCACCAAAAAATAATTGCGGGATCGTAACGAAACTTGCAATGAAGGTACATGTCGGTGAGATATGCAAATGATTAGAAATGCAGCCTGATTGCGCATTACGTATAGCCGGTAGAGGGCGTTGAACGTCGTACTCTGTGGAGTATAAAACAGGATCGTACATCGAGGACTGGTGCAGCAAATGGAAGATAAAAATTAATGCAAGCAAATCGCAACTTTTACTCAGAAGCGAAATCTCCCTGTAAATAATAACCTCCTGCTGTTAATGAGACTCTTCCCATATCTCGGTGTGCCAAGTCAAATATCTCGGTGTGACTATTAATGATAAGCTTACCTGTACTCCGCACATAAATAATGTTAAGAATCAAACCTTGAAAGTTATAAACTGTCTTCTCCCAATCTTAGGAAAATATTCCACTCTTGATCTGCGCAAGAAGCGTCTTATCTACTTAACTGCTGTGAGACCCATCCTCACGTATGCATCTCCTGCATGGACTGCAGCAAACCGCTCCTTACTACGTCAGGAACTCTGTATTACACAGCGATCTTCGCATCGATACTATTCACGACTACCCTACGTCAGGAACTCTGTATTACACAGCGATCTTTGAATCGATACTATTCACGACTACCTACACAGGATCAATGAAAATTTCTACCAAAAAGCGTCTGGCTGTGCTCATTTAAATTATTTCTAGACCCTAAACTATGAAATTCTTACTGAGGACCTATATCTCCGTCCTTTTGCTGCATTTACACTAAACGCAGATGAAAATCATCCAACTTAAACTGTCAATTCCAAGCAGCATCCAGCGGAGCCACAGCACGGGAGGGTGACCCCTCACGTGGCTACGGACTTAGAAAATTTCCATCTCCTCTTAGGAGCACCCATCGCTGCTACAAGGGCTGTACATATTTGTATATATTTTGTATTTATTCCATTACTTTTATCATTTAACTTTATTTCATGTGTGCATACTTTGTTTTATTATCTCAATGCAAATGCTGAGCACTACTGAGAACAATGTAGTCTCAAGATAACCACGCCCAGTGCTCGTGAATTTTGAACTTTTCTGCATTTATATGTACTGTTAGTGCAAATTTCTAGTGGTAAACACTTACCAGGACATTTACCAGCTTGTGAAAAATTGGTTTTAATAATTTTGCACGACAGATATTTTTAAAATTAAGATTTTATGTGTTTTTCTGTCCCAGCCAATGCCATGGACTCTCAATCATCACATGACATGGCTTCACATCTGGACATTGCTTATGTAGTAAATATTGTAAATAATGCTACTCTTATATATATTCAAGATCCTTAATGAGGAATTATGTACTGATATATCATGTTTTTTACTTCTAATTTCATTTATTGAGCTTTATTGTATATACCTATATCTGAAATTCCACCACCCCATGATGACAAATCTCTATGTGGCAAAGTGCCACCTCTTCCCTTAAATATTTCGCATCTTGTCTCTGTGACATCTTCTATGACTCTTCTACTTCCAGGTTCCCATATTGGAAGACAACTGGCAAAACGCCTGCAATCCACGTAGGCTAGGCCCAGTATAATAGCGGTAAATGAAAAAATTGTTTGAGAGTGCTGAATCATTTACAAAGGAAGAGCTGAGGTAGACATGCCATTACGCCGTGTTTGAAGACAATATGAGCAGTTGTCGCAGTTTGAGAGGGGGAGAATCGTCGGGATGATGGAAGCTGGGTGGTCAGCTAGGCGAGTAGCTCGTCAATTAGGCCGCTCTGATTATGTTGGGACCAGTGGACCCGAGAGATGTCATGTACACGAAGACCAGGCTCAGGACGCCCTCGACAGACCAGTCGTCGAGAAGAGCACCACATCGTAAGAAATGCACGCGTACAGCCAACTGCTTCATCGGCCGCCATCCAGGCACAGGCAGCACCTTTACTAGGGGCCCCTGTGTCTTCTCGAACCATACGAAGGCGCCTGGCGGAAGGACAATTGGTATCGCGGCACCCATTACGTGTGCTATCCTTGATGCCCACCCATCGACGCCTTCGTTTGGCGTGGTGTCGAGCACAAGGAAACTGGACTGCAGCGGAATGGAACTAGATCGTCTTTAGCGACGAATCCAGATTCAGTCTCGGCAGTGATGATAATCATGTTCGTTTGTAGAGAGCCCGTGGTGAACGTCTCAATCCTGCCTTTGCTGTACAACGACACATCGCTCCCACAGCTGGTGTGATGGTATGGGGTGCCATTTGTTACAATACACGGTCACCCCTAGTATTGTTCCGTGGTACCATGACAGCCCAGCGATATGTTCATGAAATCCTGCAACCACATGTGTTGCCACTCATGCAACGGCTCCCAGGAGCTATTTTTCAACAAGACAATGCTCGGCCTCATACGGCAAGGGTGTCACAAGACTGTCTCCGCACTCTTACTACCCTTCCTTGGCCTGCCCTATCCCCAGATTTGTCTCCAATCAAGCATATCTGGGATCATTTGGGACGACAAGTTGGGCATCCCACGAGTTTGAACGAACTAGAGGCAAGGACACAGCAAATATGGAACGAAATGTCTCAAGACATCATACAGAACTTGTATGACTCAATGCCCGATCGTATCGCATCGTGCATTCGCGCTAGAGGGGGTCCAACGGAGTATTAACTCCTCCGTTCTTTTGCCTTTTTCTCTGAAATAAATTATCCTTTTTCTTTGATTTCCTTATCATTTACTTATATCAAAGCAGTCATTACATATGTTAAATTTCGTTTCATTTTGACGACTTCTTCTCGGACTTCTTCTAATTTTTTTGTCCATGAGTGTAGTTGCCAGGTTTATAGTTGAACTAAATTTTTTTCTTTGAACTGTACAAGTGTAAAAAAGAAAATTGTTTCTGTTCGTTATTCTAGACTTCGGATTCAGGTGCTGTGAAATCTCTCGCAGCGATTTCCAAAAAATAATCACTTATGAAATTGACCAGTATATGTGAAACTATAATTAAATAACATTAATGAACAAGTCATGTTCTGTAACTCGATCGCAATCATCTGGAACTATAGGTGATCATGGTATTATTAAACTATGCTCACATACCTAGAGACTTCACATACTAGACCTAGACTAGCTTAGAAGGTTAGAAATATGTATATTAAGGCCTTCCTTTCATATTTTGCAAGTTAAGGAAAAAAACGATGTTTATTTATTCTGTATGTAAATTTTCTCTTTTTACCTTTGCAATATGTAAAAGTGCGAAGATTTTAGGCTTCGAGGCATTTCAGGTACCAGAAATACTTGGAAATAAACTGCTTTTGCCCAGAACTTGATCTCGAAAGTTCAGAATAACTCTGTCGGTAAACAAAACATTTCATCTTCGAAATATAAAAGACGCGAAAAAAATCCTCCACTGTAAAAACAACTTCGAAACTGCAGATTGCATTCACTCCTTGTTTCCACCTCAGTTTGGCCCTGGTTTAATTAATTAACTAAAAACGCAGGTATTATTTTTTCATTTTTCACAAAAATATACATAGTAACGAAGTAATGGCACAAGGCATAAAAATTTGCACAACCTGCAGTGACGTTTTCTATCAGGATATTAATCTAATGCATAAGTTGCAGAACAAACTATATTCTATCGGATTATTAATCTAGCCATCTCTTTTATTTGCCTGTTTCGATTAATCTGTTATAGCAAAGCAGATGAAAGCAGCCTACTTGAGAAACTTTCTCCTATTCATATTATACGAGTGCACGGTGAAAACCCCAAAATTTCGTATGCAACTCGTTGGCCAGGATTCGAGCCTGAACTAAACTTTCCCTCGATCTTCAAACGCTAAATAGTTGTGATCGATGGCTTTTGAGTTTGATGACTCCAGATATTAAATATATCAAATTCTAAGAGAAATGACAGTATATTGTATTTTATTAATGAATAATTTTTACTGTTAATTTGTTATTTCCAAGCAAATTAGTAAACAGTATTGTTGCGAAATGCTCAGCTGCGGTAAGATAGCTTCCTCGCAAAGTAGTTTGAGGTTGCCAGATTCGGCACGAAATCCCCCACTTGGCGACAATTGGCCATATACCATACAGGGAGCGAAAAAATTCTAGAACGAATTCTTACCGGTTTGCCCCGGAATGTCCTCGAAGGCATGTCAAAAGCTATATAAACCCTGCTTGTACGTGGAGCAGCAGTTTATCGCGAGAGTACGTTGAGTTCAGTAGTAGTGTCTTGAGCTCCGAGAGCGACCGAAACGAGTCGGGAATTATACTTTAGTTCTTTGCCATGAAGCTATCTTCATCGTTGTAGCCTGGAGGCTGTGTTACTGATTGCTCCAGCGTGTTTATCGTAGTTCTTTCGACGACTGCAAACCTGTCTTTGGAAATATTCTGTGTAATACTAACGAATAAACTGTGTTTTGCTTCTTCATCAAGTGTTGTCATCAATCACAAATCCACGAACATGTAGATCGCAACAACTGGTGTCAACTGGTGGAGTTTGAGAGTGAATGCCAGTAACCCGACTGCAGGAGGAAGCTATGGCTTAGGAAATGAAGGCTTTGATGGACTTAGCAGTGATAAAAGCCGGACAAGAAGAGATGAAAGGAGGATATGAAGAGATGAAAGGAGGATATGAAGAAATGAAGGCTGGACAAGAAGAGTTAGTAGCGAAATAAAATCGTATCGAGAAGAAGTAAAAGCCGGACAAGTAAAGCTACAAGAGCAACTCCAACGGATGGAAGTGAAGCAAAAGAAGATTAGAAGTGACATCCGGAGTTTAGAGAGAAAATTAGAGCCAAAATATAAGATGTGAGAATGACAGCAGGATGAATAAATGAAGGAAGTAACTAATGAACTGTCTTTAAGAAGATTAAAAAATGAATGAGGGAACATCTAACGAGACTAAAGAAAAAGAATGAAAAGATGGGAAAGAAGTTTCGATTCTCAAGTGAAGTTGAAATGGAAGAAAGCGATAACACTTTTCTTGAAGATGAGGAAATAAAAGAAGTGGCTTGTAAAGCATCTGAAAAAGGCGAAGAAATAATTCATGGAAATAAAGCTCCTGATTCTCTAGTGCCTGAAATAGAGATGGAAGAAAGTGAAAATGTGACTGTTAAGTTGTTAGAAACTGATAGTGAAGTTACGAAGTCGCAGTTAACAAGTATTGAACCATCTGAAAATTCATGTGATGCAAAGATGGGAGAAGCTGATGTACAGCTTAAGCAGAGTATTCCAGTATTGCGAGAAAATACACCCACTTCACAAACGTATTTGTCTCATAATACAAGTTTACATACACAAACTTGATTCTTGACCAGGATACTACTGTTTCTAAAGGATGAGATTCTGTTCGTAAATCTGATGCAAACATCGGAACTGGTTTTTAGGAAATAGAGGTAAATAAGGGGGGCATGTACCAACTGCTAAAAGTACCGAGGTGAACTGCACACATGATGCGAATAAACTACAGAGTAATGAGCAAACAATCTCAGATCTTCCTGTGGATGAAAAATCTGAAAAGGCTGAATTTTCAGACTGTAATAAGCAAAACAGAAATACATCTGAGGACTGCAGTGAAAAAGTACACTCTTAGACAAAAACAAAACAAAAAAAAAAAAAAAACAAAAAAAAAAGCACCACGACGCGCCGAGCACATGAAAACATGCGGAATTTGAGATATTCCATGTATATCTCTGTTATTAAATAATGAAGAATCAGTATGCATGTATGTTCGTTTGTTCCTCGCGTCGTGGTAAAACGGCAGCACCTAAAGCCACCAAAATTTGAACTTATGTAGTCCTCCACCCGCAGAACCCACAAACAGAGGTTAAGATTTTTAAGGAAAGAAAAGCCCCCATCCACATGTCAAAGGCTTATTCTCCAAGAAGTGGGATGAATTTACGAGGGTAGGTAAATTTTTCGTTTCCAGAATACTAAAAGTGATCAACCTAGTCGGGCACGTCCAATACTAAAATCTCTCTCTTTTTTTTTCCTTTAATAAGCACTTCAAGGTTCTCGGCCCTTTCCCCTTTTGCGATAGTAACTCATGCAACACTCGTTTTCTCCACCTCATTTTAGATTGCAGTTCAAGTCAGCTTTCATTCAGGCGCTTTTCATGAAGCGAAATACACTAAATGGAAATGGAGGAAAACAATTAGGCCACGCGTTATCGTCTGCCGCGGCTGTCGTTTTCATGTTGATGAGAAAAATTGGGCGGTGGAAAATGACTTTGGGGTTTCTGTTTTGAAGTAGCAGACTAATACCTTCCCAATGCAGAACTCCTGCAGGTGTAATCAAATACGGGGGGGAAGGGCGAAAATTGTCATTATACAAATTTTTACAGTACTGTATAATGACTCACGTTGGTTATTGGATCGGATTCAATCTCAGTTTTTCTCACGTTTCAGTTTTCTTCTGAGCAGAGTTGCCACGCTACCTGGAAAACCGGAAAAAAACAGGGAATTCGAAAATTGACCAAAAAAGTCAGGGAATTCAAATATTTTAGTCTAAATCTGGAAAAGTCAGGGAATTTCACGCAGGGATCCCTCCAAAACGAGTTTTGCGCCAACGTTGGAAGCGATTACTTTCTTGGGGCGCGTTAGCGTCACTCGGGCAGCTGTCATAGAGCCAATTCTTGCAGCTCCAAACAGATTGTCTTTTAGAAAGGCAAAGCAAGTTTCCAGCAACTTTGGTTCCCAGTAAGCTCGAGATTCGAAAGACTCGCATGTGCATGTTGAACTAAAGAAAATACGTATTCTTGTATCAAACAAAATCTGTTTAATTCTAGTATAGCGGTATCATGGAGGTTAGAATAGCCTCCGTGTACGGTACACGCGGGATTTGGCGACATTATGATGAGCAATAATAAGGCCATTTTGGTGTTGGCGGCAGTTTTCAAAATCGTGCCAAGGCCGTAGGTTATACTAGTATTTTACCGCAAAATCTTTTAAATACTTTTTTTTTTCTTTTTAATAAATGCTTTATTTGTCATTTTGCAGTAAAATAAAAAAATGGTAATCAGTCATCTAGTCTAACCATTTAATATAACTATATTCGCCAACATATCGTTGATCATTGTAATTCAATTTTAAAGTAATTTGTTTTCATGTTATTCATATGATTTAATGTGGCTTCTTCCACTTGAATTTATTTATTATCAGTAAATAATGCTTTCAAATTTCAGGAAATTTTCTCTGGCATAATCCTGAAACTAATTCTAGCAGTATGGTGACATAACATCACGAAATTCAATGCACATACTTTTTGCTTATGTATTCAGCTAAATAAATATAAAATACCTGAATTTATTTAAAAATATCATTAAACAGATTTCTTTCTTTCATTTAGCTGCAAAATGTCGGAAAAAAAAAAGACATTTTTTTATCCACATTGGGCAGATTCTGATCTCAATTCTTCAATGGAGAAAACAGCTCCTATTATAGTTATAATAGTAATCTTTGGGGATAATATATAAGTTATACGTTAATTGGCAAATTTTTGTGTTTTAAAGTGATATCATAATTAATTTACTTCTCAGCACAGCCAAAGTGCATTACGCGAATAGACTGGAATTTTCTTAAAACACACCTGGAAAAGTCACAGAATTTCATTCTCCTGTTTGAGTGGCAACCCTGTCTCAGTCTCAGTTTTTCTCAATCAAAGGATGAAGAAATGAAGGAAGTAACTAATGAACTGTCTTTATGAATATCCAAAAATGAAGTTTCTCTCACGTTGTTATTGGATCGGATTCAGGAGAAAGTTTTTCCTGCCACATTCTGCTTGATAGCTAGAATTATATCGGCAAGGTATTGCGATTAAACAGTGTTGGATTTTTCTCTTTGTTTTCGAGGCTATACTTATCACTTAACATTGTTATGAAATGCCCAGCTGCGTAAGACAGCTTCCCCACAAAGCGGGTTTAGGGTTGCCAGAAAATGTCAAGGAAAGGCCAGATTGCCAAATTTGGCGCAAAAATCGCCCATTTGACGACAAAATTAGCGATATGCCATAGACGGAGCGAGAACATTCTAAAACGAATTCTTATCGGTTTTCCCCAGAATGTTCCCGAAGGCAGGTCAAAAGTTATAAATACTCTGCCTGTATACGGAGTAGTAGTGTATCTTGAGTTTATCGTGAAGCGTATATTGTGTTGAGTTCAGTAGTGCTTGAGAGCGATCGACCGAGTCGGGAGTTGTACTTTAATGCTTTGCCGTGAAGCTATCTTTACTGTTATAGGCCTGAAGGCTGTGTTGCTGATTGCTTCAGCGTGTTTATCCTAGTTTTACGACGACTGTAAACGTGTTTTTGGAACTGTTCTGAGTAATACTGGCTAATAAATTGTGTTTTGATTCTTCATCAAGTATTGTCATCAATCATTCCAAATACATGAACGGTGAATGCAATAATATTCCTCCATATTCTCGTAGTATTTAGTGACGTTTTAATCTTTTAAAATATGTTTCACTGGTGTGCTGGAAGGGGAAAAAAAGGTTTTTGTTTCTATTGTCTCTTGAAACAGCTCATAATATTGTATATTGAAGGCTTAAATTAAGCCGGAGACCATCTGAATTATTTCTTAGTTTTTGACTGAAACTGTAATTCCAGCTAGAGCTCCGGATAAGACGAAGTCTGGTATTTTATTTTATTATTAAACCATTTCTCATTAATTTAATAATTTTTCAAGTTTTTATTTACCTCTTTACATTTTATTGAATTTATTTATTTTATTATTTTAATTATTAGTTATTTTATTTATCTATTTTATCATTCCTTCCTAACAGCGTTTTATAGGTCCGGCAGTCCTAATTTTAGAAAGTAAGCTTTGTCCACCCAAATATGTTCACCCACCTCAAAGCCCGAAATTTTATTTACCATAGTTTGGGCAAATTTAATGAATTTTGGATAAATAAATTCGATGACTTGAAAGTGTAACAGATTTATCTTTCAAATTTAATCTCATCACTGTGTTTTGCTTAAACTGTTTCGGTCAGTTCGAAAACTGATATTCAGACTGTACCTAGCTGTGTTTGCATGAGTGCATTTAAAACTACCGTATTTCCCCTTGTATAAGACGCACTTTGAATTTAGGACATGAAAATTGAAAAAAAAAGAAAGAATTATTTGGTTGACCGACTGGTTTTTATTAGCCTGCTAGATTACAGTTTAATAGGAAAAAAATATTACATAAAGTTATTGAAATCAAAGTTTATTCAGCGTACAATTCGTGGTCACTGGCAGAACTCCCAGTTGGGCCTCATTCTGTGTACCCCCTAAAGTATGCAATAATCTAAGGTTTAATTTCCTCAAATGCATTGTATCAGTTCATCTTTATTGCAGACAGTTTTGCACTCAAAGTCCTTTGTGGTTTCTTATCTTTAAGGTGATTTAGTGTAAAGTCGGGAAGGGGGGAGAAAGTTTTTGGTAGGAAATAGAAATGATATCATTTGTAACCTTCACATCAGTTTGTTCCTTAATGAATGGGGGGGGGGAAATCTCAAACTGGATTTCAGACGTTTCGGTTTCTAAAGAAACAGGTAAGTGAAGGCCTTGACATTCTATAGGGCCAAGAGTTAACACGCAGGTCCTGTATGCGTCGTCGACAATCTTTCACCCTTTTTTTTCATTCCCTGCACGCTGCAATGCTACCTCTACCATAGCATTCTCTCCGCCGCCACCGTTGTATATAACATTTTATATATAACGAACGCGCCCAATTTTTAGACACGAAAATTTTAAAGAAAATTGCGTCTTATATACTAGGAAATACAGTATGTTTTGAAAGTACGAGTTCGAGGCCGATACTACAGCCCTGGTTGGCCATCTGTCGGTTTCGGATATTCGGTCAACGGATATTCTTCAAGATCCGGATGTTGTGCATTATCCTACGATGTACGCCAACGACCATAGATAAAGTGGTTACTGATCATATCAAGTGTCTTAGGCTGCTATCATACTTCCGTTTGTTTCGGAAGCACAACTGTTTGGAACAATTTTTCTGCTTTGTCACAACAGCAAATCGCCACAGATCACTTTGGGGTTAGCATGTAAAGGGGAAACTGGTTCTCCGTTACAAACAAGCTGACAGCTGATTGGTTGAAAACGAACAACTTGCAATTTTTTTCGAAAGGAAGGAAAAATCGCGGACCTCTCTTTCAATAGTAAACCAGGCAGAAACATTTTCCGAAACAGTTGTTCGTATGAAACAAATGGTATGTGTGATATGGGCTTCATGAGGACTATGCAATTGCTCAAGATCTAATAGTTAAAATTATTCATGAGTGACAGATGCTAAATCTTCGACAATTGCAGAGTGAGTTTGTTCGAGAAGGGAAAAAATCCTGAATTACCCTACCTTGCTGAAGTATTTGTGAAATTCGGGGCATCTGACAGGTTTTGAACGTCATGAAAGATAAGTGCAACCTTTTTGGTGCGTAAAACATAATAAAAACTGAGCTATGTAGCATAAGATTAAAGTAATTGTTTTTAATGATAAGAAAGTTGTTACCAATGCAAATAGTAAGTTTGTTAATATTACAGATTCTTCAAAGAAAAAGAGCGAAAATATAAGTATGTTCTGTAATGATGATTCTGAAAATGGTAATGCAGACAATAGTAATGCTAGCAAAATGACTAAACACTTTAAAACACTTTAAAAGCGTAGCCTAAATGAAAACGATAAATCGAATAAGGCAAGTTTCACTTCACCTAGGAAACTGCTCGATCTTCTAAATTGTGAAGTGTAATGTGGATTAACCTGTTAATTATAGATTCAGTTCCTTTCATGTTGATAATAGTTGTAAAGCCGACTTGAATATGGATATTCAAACTGATCGCGTGGAAGCCCCCAAACAATTCAGCCATCAAGGTGTAAGGTTTATCCTAATTTTAATAACAGTTATTTTAAGTTTATGTATTTTTCCTGTCTTTTCTAGCTTGAGCTTACAATTCCCTACCAGAATGTATTTTCAGAAACGCGGTTAATGCAAATGAGTCGATGCATTAAGTCGATGTTTCACCGACTTCGTTAGAGTTCCTGACTAGCGCGCGTTTGCCTTTTGGCTACATCTCTCTAAGCTGTTGCTACGCTCGGCCGTACTTTAAGCCTTTGTTTGGCTTCGTGGACTTAATTAAGATTTAGGAGTCAACTACTTAAAATTTTGATAGTATTGCTTATACCTTTCAGTTATAAATTTAATTTAAGTTCAAGCCCAAGTGGGGGCTTTGCTGTACACTCCGAGTTAGGAGTTGATTGTATCATATTTATTTTGAGAAATAAAAGGTAGTTAACCCTTCTTGAGTGTTACGTCTCTGTTCACACACTTAAGCGATTATTCGCTTATTAGTGTTTGTGGGGTTTCAAGGATTGAACACTGAATTAAATAAGTAAAACCCCACAAAGGGTAAAGCCACTCATGGTAAAACTCGAGGTGAAATTTTCAGACTTTATAAAAATTCTTAAGGATGATATTAAAACTGATTTCATACGCTACGTCAATTGTGAATTTCTTAAGGTCATACCATAAACGTAGAATCTCACAAAATTATTTCCAGATATCTGGCTGAGGAGAATGTCGAGCACTATGTCATTTTAAGTTAAAGTTGTGCTAAGAGTCTTCTGTTCTGTCTGATTGACGAAATTGCTGATAAACTTAAAACTCTTAAAAAAGGATAATGCACCGTCTTCAAAGCAAAATCTCCATGTCCCTATATAAGGTCCAACTCAAGGTCTGTTGTAAAGTGAATTTGGATTTTGGAATTTTGGATTTTACTAACCTTGGGTCCAACTGGCTAACGAGCCAGTAGTGGTAAACATTTATGATATTTCTACATTCATGTACACTGAGGGAAAAAAAGGGGGGGTATGGTTCTATATCTCCCGTTCTACTGGGACGATCGACGAAATTCAAATTGCGTTTTTCATGTTTCGAAAGTGCGACTTAGGATATATATTAGATTTATAGATAGCATCATTCCAACATAGATATTTTGACACAAAATCGAACTTTTTATGAAATGACACGCCAATTGTTTTCCATATTTCGATTCTGGGACTCCAATTATGCCTAAATATTAAATTTTGTAAAATTTGGTGCGAAATTTAGGGAAAAATTTATCTTGGCGTATTTTTTTCAGTTTTCGACAATAATAATTTACTTGGCGAACTTCTTAATTTATAGCAACCTATTTTCCTTTTCTTTTTTTCATTGTAGACGAGCGGGAAAAAAAGTCATCGTTTATACTTTCAAACAATTTGAAGAAAATGCGTAAACCACATTTACCGTCATTATCGCTCAAAAAACAAGATGTCAAATTTCAAAACGCTCCCATATGTAAATTCATGTATATCTTAGAAAATTTTGAATAAGAAACTCTAATTTTTGGCAGGTGTGCCTAGAAAACCATCTACTTTAAGAAGATGTTAAAATTTTATAGGTTATAATACAAAAAGTTTTCTGAAAAATTTATAAAAAAATATTTAAAAATACCAATTTTTATGATTTATTATAAAAATGGTACGAAATACATAGGATTAAGCCTAAAGCCTATACAGGATTAAGCCTAAATTTCGAATTCTGGAAGAAGGAATCAAGTAAGTTTACTAAAAAAACAGAGATTAATAAATATATATCAAATCCAATTAACATTGACCAGCTAAAATTTTAAGAGCTGATTTTTTAAAAACGATTAGTACAATTTTTACAAAACTTGGCAGTTTGGCATAATTTGAGTCGTAAAATCGAAGTATGGAAAAACATCGGCATGCCATTTCAGAAAAAGTCCGATTTTGTGTCAAAATACCTATGTTTGAATGATCTACATATAAAATTATACCTATGTTAGAATGATGCTATATATAAATCTAATATATATCCCAAGTCGCGCTTTCGAAACATGAAAAACGCACGTTGAATCTCGTCAATCGGCGCAGTAGAACGGGAGATATAGAACTGTCCCATTTTTCTTTTTGCGCAGTATACTTTAATATCTCTACGACCCTATACAAGATAAAGACAGGTATTATTCAGTGTCATAATTGCCTACTATTTAATCACTTGTCCGAAGTGGGCCGGAGTACATAAAAGTTCTGCATGTTATGCCAAAAAGATTTAAAATGAAAATGTGAGGTGTTGCAGTTATCTGCACTCTGAGCATACTGCAAACTGTAGAGGATATTCAAAAATTCCCCTTTATAACCCGGGAAAAATCCGTAGGAAAATCTAATAAATTTAAAATTATCAAATAATCATTGTTGAAAAAAATTATTCGAATGCCTGCCTGTAGTTCCCCCTGCAACCCACAGCAGGTTGCATTCCCACGGAGTTCAAAATAAAACTTCACAAGATAATTACGGAACACTGCCTACGATGTTAATAGTCTTAAGTTCCATTTAAGAGATTTTTAAGGTAATCAAGAAAATTTGTAATATATTTAGTTTTTGATGCCGTAGATCCACGCGGTCGAAAATTCAATCTGTAGTTCCTTTATTCTTTTCTGGACAATAATTAATCATCTTTGCTTAAATTCGTAATGTTTATTATGAAAAATATTTTGCTTTTATATTACTAAATTTCGTTAATTGTTATATCTTGCAGCTTACTACATTGCATTTTTATGTTACTTCGCCATCTTTGTGATATGATAATCATTTAAGTTCTAATTTTGAGGGCTGGCACCAACTTGTTTGCACATTTGTCTCTCTGTTTGCCTCATTTTTGTACGGAGAATGACACAAGGACTTAGGGAGACTCAAGGACCAGTTCGATTAGTTGCGTTTCTGGCAAAATTTCTGTAATTGGTTACGAACTGTATGACATTTTAATAACTTAGATGCCTTTGTATGTCTTACCAGGATTTACTTTCTAAATCAGAAATTTTCGGTAGGATTAGGGCGTTACGCACAGATGCCCTGATGCTACACTTTTCTAGTGAAACTCTGAAATTTAATCACTAGACTCGGCTATTTAAAAGCAATGTGTTGCCACTGCCAAAATTAAAATACTTTTATCTTCCGCGCGCTAGTATATTGCCATTCTGCAAAGCGTAAGATATTTAAGTTTCCAATTTAAAATGTGTGTTACTGATTAACAAATTAAGCGATGTAAAATCATTAAATTCATTTTTCGATAATAGTTTTTTAAAATTTTCAATTTGATTGATTTAAATGAAAACACGTTTAACTTTCTTGCCAGCTGGACTTGAGCTAATAATTTATGCGAAATTTGTATCTATTCATAAAGTTTTATCGTTTCAGTCTATCCTAAACCTTATTGTATTATCGCTTTAAGCTTCTTTCTTGGTTTAGTGGTTTTTCGAGAAAGATTCGCCAGGCTTCGTTGCTTTGGTAGAATCTAAAAAGAAATTTTTCTGCATAAATAATATACTATGCGATAATTGTATATGATGATTGTTTCAGAATGACCATTGTGTTTTCTATCATCAAATTATTAACTAAAAAAAAAGCAAAATAAAAGTAAGCAATAAATATATGAGCTGAGATCAGCACTGCTAACAACATACACTGAAACAAGTCAAAGGACAGCTGAATCATTAAAATGTTCCGTGTCAACTATAAACAAAGTGAAATGCTGATTTGAATCTCTAAAAGCCGAAATAAACATAATTCACCAAGACATATCACTGAGTTCAGAACTCGCTGCAGAATTCTTTATGAGAAACCTTTATCCAGAAAAAATGGAAAAATTTTGTTACAATAGATGAAACTTGGGTGCATTTAAATGACTGTAATAAAAAGAGATCCATTTATTGCCGTCAAAGAAGAGAAAACAATCTTAAAACATGGTTCAAAGAATTTGAAGAAAGTTTTTCAAATAGATTTATGACTGCTGCTGGTTTTTCATATAACGACAAATTAAAGATAAAGATAGTGGAGAAAAATGTTAAAATCAACTCGATATACCACCAGAAACATATTTTATACCCAATTTTCAAATATAAAATACCTTCTCTTTACCCACAGTGTCATCAGTCAGTGGAGCTACACAAAGCCAACAGTCACACGTCAAAATCCATTGTTAATTTCCTACAAAAAAAAAAAAAAAAAAAAA
>KK122374.1:765797-776918 GCA_000611955.2 Stegodyphus mimosarum
TAGCAGGATTTTCCTAATTAATTTAGTAATAAAGATGTAAGGTATGTCCTAATTAATAACATGGAACAAAATTTTATTTTCATATATATATATATATATATATATATTTGAAATGGTGACCATTCGTATCAGGTGCCTCTGCGCGGAGCTCAACTTGAACACCCGTATTAGACGGTCCTGCACCTCGGGGCCATAATGAAGATCTAAGGCATGACAACACATTTATTCATGAAAATTATACACATAAATGCAAAAGTAATCATTCTGTTATCATATCTTTCGCATAATCTATCCAGCTTAATTTTAAATTTATGTGACCTCCGAGTATGTGACCCACAATAGGTGCCAAAATTCTGTTGGTGAGTCACAATTATTTATTGCATATTTCGTGACCCAGAATGGGTGAAAACAGTCTGTTATATACTTCAGGCTGTATAAAACTGCCTCAACATGCAATTTGTTCGTTTTGCTGACTGTTTTCTAGCGGGCACATAGCATCCACCAGCTTTCGAGTTTGTTATTTGTTTTCTCGGAGGCTTTGACCGTCTTAGCTGCTCAGAAGTCTCCTTTAGTTGATCTCTTCATCGGATCGGTAGTAGCAATCATCCATGAAGTATGATTGTTTCTGATTAACATGGCCAAATGAGGCTTAAGGTCTTTGTTCGTCTTTTACAGGAAACAAATTTGCATTCTATCTCTAAAAAATTGTGTTCCATTGTCACCAATAAGACATCCAGGTGGACCATATCGTAGAAAGACTTCTGTTAGCGTAATTGCATGCTCTTTAGCTCTTGCAATGGTTAATGCAAATACTTCCTTCCACTGAGTGATAGAGTCTTCTACGATGAAGACCCTACCTTCTTTTCAAATGAAAGAGATTGAAATCTCTAATTATATAATAGATTGGTATTTGCAGTAGTCCAGATGGCTTCTAATTACTAGGTTGGTAACAATTACAATCGTGGCATTCGATATATCTGAGCATATCAGTCCGGTAGTACCGTTTTGTAATTCTATATGTTCCTTCGATTCCGTAATCTAGAGTTGATCGAGCTTCACGATGCTCTTTTAGTACTCTTCCTCATTTATGAAACCGGACCACTAACTGGCTTACTCTATATTTGCCCCGTGTTAATACCTGTATAAAACACATTCCAAATCATAGGTGGTATTACCACGACAATCCTTAACAGAAATTTAGTTTTACTGATGAAGTTTTCAGACAACGGAGCGTTTCGAATATAATGTGAAATTTAATGCTTTTCTGTTAGGAGAAATTGAAGGAAAACATCATTCCAATGAAGGTTTTAGTCCTAAAACACCTTAGTTTACGAGATAATCTCTATTACTCCAATTGATGTCATCTTTAGCGGCATTTTCCAAAGATTCGATAATTTTTGTTAAACATTTTCGTCTTTTAATTGCATTTGTCCAATTTCCCTTGCTCTTCATTTAGTTATATCGATAATAAGAGCGCACATCTCGCATATTTCTTCGTTATGTTCGCAGAAAAGCCTGGACAACATATCTGCAACAACACATAGCATAAAGTCACGGAAAATATGGCCTACTTTACCAGATTTTTAACCGCGTTTCGTCTCTAGATATGTACCCATTTTCCACATATGTAACTTTTCTCGTGCTTTTTGCAGTCTCGTGCAATGTGACCAGTTCTACTACAGTTATAACATTCATTGGAATTCATGATCTTTCTTAATACTTTTTCCTTTGGTGGAGACATATGACAAGGCGTAACTGCGACAGGGTTTACTAGCTATGCTAATGTAGCGTTGGATTTTGGAGCTAGTTCTTTCCCTGGTGGAAAAATATCTGACAACAATTTATTTCGTGCCGATTTTTGTTCATTGGATTGATGTTTTCCTTAACGTTCTCTTAACAGAAAAGCATTAAATTTCACATTATATTTTGGGAGCTCCGATGTCTGAAAACTTCATCACTAAAGCTAAATTTCTGTTTAGGATTGTCGTGGTAATACCACTTACGATATGGAATGTGTAAAACAATTTCAGCGCTGAGTAAAAATTCAATTCATAACAGCCTTCTGTTATATTTTACTGTAGGTTAACTCAAATAAAGTTATTCGGAACAACTGTCCTTCAACTGCAGTTTTTAACTTGGATCGGATAACTTCTTTTCCTTTCTGGAGATCGTCGGGGAGAGTAGCATTTATACTTGTTTTCACATGAAGCTCCTATTCTGCGTTCTGTCAAAAGGGAATATGACGTTTCCCCCGCTACAGTGTGGCTGGCTGCAATGTCAGCACGCAGAATTCTGGTTATTTCGTTCATTTTTTACTCTCAAAAGGGTCGTTTGGGGTTCGTCGACGAAGAATGTGTGAAGGTGCATAGCCAAATAATATGTATTAGATCAGGGAGACCAGAATTGGTCTGGGGTTCCTCAACAATGAATGGTGAAGGTGTGTAGCCAAATGATATGTATTAGATCAAGGAGACTAGAATTCTTAACTTCTTTTCCTTTAGTTCCGATTTTATTCAGTTAAAAATCGCCAAAAGTAAAAAATTACTTTCCTTAAAATACGTATCCATGAGTTGGTTTCTTTACACCTCAATTCAAATATCCATATGGGTTTCGAATATTCTTTCAGCAAATTCAGGTATTCGAATCCTATGTTGGATGCCAAATGCCATAAAATTACAAAAAAGGACATATGTATGCCATAATGAGATATAAAGCATGCATTAGATTTGATAAATTCCGTTTATTTTGCATTGTTTATATAAGCTTACAATGTAAAGCAAACGGAAAGTACTTTCCTGAGCCAATCACTTGGTATCCGGAAAGGAAATAATTTATTTTACATTAATTTCTATGAGAAAATTGTTCGGTTTACGAATATTTCGAGTGACCAACTACCTTCACGAAAAAAATTAAGTTCGTGAACCAATTTAAACTATTTGGGCTAAGTTTTCACTGTCATCATTTTGCTGCTTTCGCATAATCTAGCCAATTGAATTTTATATACGATCACGTTACCCACAACAGGTACTAAAATTCTGTTGGCGAGTCACTATTATTCATTGCATATCACAAAACACAGAGCTTTTGAAACAGTCTGTTTTAAAATTTTGAGGTGAAATTTCGCTTTAGAGAAAAGAAAAGAAAGGTGCCAAATCTGATGAATCAGGAGAGTAACTGGTATTCTTCTGCTTTAGAAATCGCATGTATTTTATTTTTAGAATAAATACAAGCTTTTTCTAAATATAACTGTAAGGACAGGGGCATGGTATAAAAAGTCAGATTTCAGAAGCTCTATAAAACTAATATTTTTATTTTAAAATCACAAAACTTGGATATTTGCTTCATTTAAAGCAGTTTTATGAGTGGAAGTATCTGCTGCCAAAAGTAGCAAAAGAAAAGATCGCAGATGACGTTTATGTACAGGATCTATATCTTTATTTATCTCTTGAGCAAAAATCTTTGCTGGTGCCTTTATCGTTTATACTTTGAATCAGCCCTGAGAAATGTAACAGAATATGTTTATTAGACATTTATACCTTACAGTTTCAGAGGAAGTTAATTACATTTCGGCAGTACCTGGCTTGCAAAGTCGATGCATAGCTCAACGAACTTCTTTAATAGCGCAGACCTGTTAACAATTCTTACAATGAAGTCAGTATCGTAGACTACGGTAGGAATTAACTTCTAAAATTAGACTTTCCAGAAGTTTGCCAGACTCTACGAAAATCCGTCAGAAATAATAATAGTAATAATTAATTACTAAATTAATAATTAAAATGTAAAGAAGTAAATAAAAAATAATTTAAATTAATGATAAGTAGATAAATAGTAAATTAAGATACCAGAGCTCATCCAGTTTGAGGCTCTAGATGGAACTCAAATTTCATTTAAAAACTCTGAAACGTCGGTGTCTTCTGGGCTTCAGCTGAATTTAAACCATAGGCTATTTGGCTCTCACACACAAACCTTTTGAAGGATGGCCGAAAGAAAGCTTTTCCATTCTAAACATCAACATCTCGAATGAGGCCGAGCAACAAAATCGCTGAACATTGAGAGTTTAGTCCGGGGTTCGAATCCTGGCGAAAGGATTTGCCTGTGTGGAAATTTTCGTGATTTACCATGTGTAATATGAACAGTGAGTACTTTGGAAAATACCATTGCGCTCGTCGCAGCAATAATAATAACAACAAAAACACAATAATAACAATACCAATAATAACAATACCAATAATAATAATAATAATAATAATCCTCGAATGATAATGCAGAGCTGCAGTTTAAGGAAAGCAACGTTCTATAGCAAACGTGAGTGGCATTTTCAGCCCTATTATTCGTATTTTCATTTCTGAATATGATTACAAATTCCCTTTTATTTATTAATGTCTGAATGATATGAATTGAATCATTTTATTATTTTTATATTACTACATTCTATTATTTTATTAGCCCAAAGAGCGTTAACCCAGAAGGGCTATTAATTTCGTTGTAGCACTTTGCGTTTGTCTACTATGAATGGGGTTCACTTTTCAAACTGTTGCCATCAAATATTACAGCTCTGTATTATATTTAAAGAAATTAAATAATGAAGAATCTGCATAAATATATGTATGTTTTTTGCATTGTGATAAAACAACGGTACATAGAGCCATAAAATTTTGAATAACGTACGTTTCCACCCGAATATGGGCATCTGGAAGCCCAAATTTGGAATTTGTTTTTATCTATTTCATACTTTGTAACACTTTAAAGAATTTTTGATTAACAAACTCAACGATTTTAAAACGATCAATGGCAACAGTGTACGAAAAAAAAAAACACATTTTTATCTCCAGTGCGTGAGATTGTGTATCGGAAATACTAAAGATATACTCATTTTAAAATTATTTTGCGATATTGTTGTTGAACTGAATTTTATGGTTTAAGTGCGAAGAACATGATATTTAATAAATAAAGGTAACCCAAAAAACGTTTAAAAATGCCCCTTTGGCCGTAATATAAAATCTGAAAGCTTTCAGATTTTTTTTTATTCATTATTCTACATTTTATTAGTTTATTATTCAGTTTAAATTGAATTTAAATTTAAATTTAATTTAAATCGTAATAATGGTTTAAAGGATCTGTTTTTAGATCATAGAAGATGATAGAACAGTAGGACTGTAGAATGACGTTAGTAGCTCCGCATCTTCAGCAGTGAATTATTTTCTCAACTTCCCAGGCTATTGTAAAACAGGGTATCCTCAACATGCTTGCATGCAGTTGTTTATGGGCTTCTCATATAAATTCTTCCCGTCTTCCTGCATACTTTAAATCATATCTACATTACTGTGTTTGCACAGTATTTAACACTGCGTAAATTCTAGATCAAAACAGCATAATGATTGTTATAACGTATTATTTACAAGAAAATGATAAATACAATTTTCAACGAAAAATATACTAGAAAATGTATCACAAAAACATCATCAGATCATCTTGAGAGAAAAACTCTATACAGCGAGTTTACAAAGCAAGATTCTTTCATCTTATTAGTTGTGTTCGTTGAAGCAGAGCATTTATTTCCTTGAGGAATTTTTTCCTTTATTACCGTAGCTTTTCTAAGTGCTTAAAACAAAAAACGAAGTAAAACTAGTTTTTCGACCTGTTTCGGAATTCCATTTCTCTTTTATTCTTTATGAGGAACCATTTGCAGCTCTTAATTGAATTTGGGAGAAGAGCAACTTTGAATCAAAAGCTAGAAATGATCGTCCTTCCACTTAAAGCGACTTTGTGATAACCAAGATTCATAATTTCAATACGGTATTAGTGAAAATTTGGATAAACTGCGAGATTAAACAACTATTGATTAGATGTGAAATTTTTAGAAAGACTATTCTAAGGTGAATAATTTTAACAACAGATAAAAATAAACAACTGCCATAGTAGTAGTCAGATAACAATTTAAGGCCATTTTTACAGCTGCCTATTTGGCTTAAATTCAATTTTTGGACACGTATTATACACCAAAAATTACATATTTACTTTAACATCTAATTAATTAATATAATCAATTAATTTTCTGTCCATTCAATTTTAATCGATTTAAAGCAATAGACAGAGCTTAACTCAGCTCTGAACAAAGGAGATGTATTTTAAAGGCAAACAGAAATTTGAAAATAAACCTCGCTATTAGGTATAGAGGTTACTAGTGCATGGGGACACTAACCTGTTTCGCCAATCCAGGAGAAGGCATGACAGGGCTTGAAATCATCCTGTTCGTTGCGCTGGTAATCGAGGCAGTTACGCTGCCCTGAATATTGCTTTGTGGACATTTGTCCTTTATTGAAATTAACATTTACGCAGAGATGGTTACATTAATACATCGTATAACCATTACAATTTAGTCAGTTGACCATAGGTTAGTATAAATCACATAAGCTTGTTAGTAAACTATTTACAGATATTTACAAAAAATAGGTCGCAGCCTACTGAGTCTTGGCCAGGCCGGGGCCTATTACACTGAGTCTTCTAATATCATTATGTCTTTGTTAATTTGGAACAGGATCTTGACAATGCCTTTACTACTGTATAATCTTGGAAGAGCTTGTTATGGCTAAGACTTCGGTAGTTAGGAGCGAATTGGTTTTGTCGGATATGAGACAGATCAAGATAGTCTAAGATATAATGGAGGGCATCTACATTCGGATTTGGGGTACCACATTTACAATGTACGGTGCTGTTGAGGAAACGTATATAGCAAACTGGAAGTTTGCCGTGATTAGTGCAGGCCTGTACGTAGTAGTGATTGGTCTTTTAGGCTTACTATAGGGAAGATTTGATGGATATAGCCACCTGTACTGTTTTCTGTCCATCGTGACTGCCACTCTTCTATAAGGCTGCGTTTGATGTGTCGTTTAGCCACCTTCTCAGTAATAGGGACGTATATATCTATGGTATCATTGTCTGTAGCGCTTTTTGCATGTTGGTCCGCACTTTCATTCCCTTTTAGGCCGGGGCACCCAGTTGAGGGCGATTATACGATTGTCCTGAAGAATGGTCATTATTTCTTTTAGTGCGCTGTCTTCTTCCCTCTTTTATTTAGAGCTTGTAATACACTCATGCTATCGGTATTAAATCTAACTGGGCTTTAATCATTGTGGGAATCTGCCAAATGGCGGCTTCTCTTAAGGCCAGTGATTCCGCTTG
The DNA here is from genome assembly GCA_000611955.2 of Stegodyphus mimosarum. NCBI lineage: Eukaryota > Metazoa > Arthropoda > Arachnida > Araneae > Eresidae > Stegodyphus > Stegodyphus mimosarum. The sequence goes on from KK122374.1 coordinate 772,980, forward strand.
TAATACCGTGGCATTGTTACTTAAGCGATAGTTAAACGATACTTAAACGATAGCCAGAATTTCTCGATTATTTCGATACACGACGAAAGCGGCTCGTGCTTGATCTTGTATTTTGGAGCTGTCAGTGTATATTTCTAAGAAGGCTCCATCTGAGTGCTTCTTTGTCCAGTTTAAATGGGTAATTTCTGCGGGTCGTTTCTTAGTCTTATTGTGTTGCTCATATATTAGAATCTTATCTACTATAATGGTTCTGCCGTTTATCACCACACTTCAGTTGTAGCGGAAGAGTCGGTAGGTAGCTTTCTTCAATGTGGCTTTTAGGTCCAGGCTTACTCAGTCCAGGCCGTGCTGCTTTTCAATAAGGGGATTCGCTGAATTTGAGATAACTTATTCTGCACACGCACTGTATTGTTCATCCATACTGGGCTGCCGTACAGGATCATGTGTTCGATGGCTCTTAGGTAAAGCTCTTTCATTAGTTTGCCCTTTATGTTCCAGTTTGGACTTATGCGATTCAGACTGTTCATTACCTGGTTGGTTCTGTCCGGACATAGGTTAAGTGGGGGACCCTGGTTAGCTTTTTGTCTAAGATAAAACGCATGGTGTCTTGTCGTCTTAGTGCCGTATTTTGCCACTTGATTCGAGGAGGATTGGACTCAATTTTGGTCCCTTTTGGAGCGTGATCATTTGAGTTTTCGATACGCTGAATTTTAATTTATACTTGGAACTCCAACTTGTAATTATATCCAAGGCCTTTGTGGCTTTCCTTTCTATTATGCTGCGGTTACCGCAGTCTATTATCAGAATAAAGTCGTTTGCGTAGGCTTGTATCTTCGCTGTGTTTTGAAAGTCGAGTTGGAGTGCTGTGTCTGTAATAATATTCCCTAATATTGGGCCTATGTTTGAGCCTTGAGGGGCGCCTTTGTAGTAGTCGACTTCAATAGTACCGCTATCTCTCCTGTGGGCAACCTTCCTGTTGCTCAAGTAGCTGCTTATTATTTTATACAGAATCTTCGGACAATTTAGTTCTTTTAGCCTGGTTTTAAGTGCCGGCCATCATAAATGATTAAAGGCGGAGGCGACGTATATTGAGATGACACACGTATGTAAACCTGCTTGTCTATTGCTATTAATGATGTTTTGTAGGTTATTTAAAACATCTATGGTACTTTAACCTTTCTGAACCCGTACTGCTGTTCACTTAGAAAGTTATTTTTCTCCAAGTGATGGGTGAGTCTGCGTGATAAGTTTATCGAGAACCTTCTCCCATGCCGACAACAAACAGATGGGGCGGTAGGAGTTGGCTTTCGACTTGTCTTTTCTGCGTTTATGGAATAAGACTAGATCTGCATTTTCCCATTTGTCCGGGAAGTAACCCGTTAGTAGGCACTTGTTCAATAGGTCTAGGAAGGAATTTTCATTTGCTGGTCTCAGTTCTTCTGCCGGGCCGATTGTCAGGTTGTCTAATCTTGGGGCCTTTTTCTTTGTAACTGCAGCCACGATGTTGCATATTTTAGTAATCGTAAATGGCAAGTCATCTTCCGTGTCTGTGGAGATTGCTGCACTTTCTCTCGTACTTTGATGTTCTACGTTGTCGTCTGATGAGTCATCCTCGGGGAAATGACGCTTAATTATTTCTCTTATGGTGCCCTCGGCTGAGGAGATCATACTGTCGTCTTATTTTTTAACAGCGCGTAATTGGAAGGGTCCGAGACTCTTGCCTTTGACTAGGTCAAAATATGCGCCAAAAGTGGAGACGAACATAATTTTGTCCCAAAATTCGTCCCAGATGCGTCTTTTGGCTTTGAATATGAGCCTTTTATACTGTGAGGCGGCTACTTTGTAGCGCAACCTGTTAATACATCTTGCTTCTCCGTAGATTCTTTGATTCGTCTTTAGTGCGCGGGCCTTATTTCGAGTACGTTGAATTTCTAGCTACCACCGCCGGGGGTTTTTTGGTCCGTCTGCTGGTTTGGCCTTTACAGTGTATATTTCTAAGACACTCAATTTGGGAAACTTGCTTTCGGTAACGATTTGTAAAACTTTAACTTTGGAACACTGAGAATTAACTGCTTGAGATGATTGTTAGATTGTAACAATTTATTCAAGCTGCATATCCGGCCTCATTGCTTCACAATTTTCGTTGAAAGTATTTAAGTTTTCTCAAGCCATCTTCACAACACTTAAGCTTGTCTGCATTTACTGAGTGTATTGAATTTAACTTTCGGAAATGAGACAAGTCGTTTTTGGCTAGCTGCCCAGCAAACAGATCAAGTTTTAGTTTAAAACTTTTGAGATGGGTCCAGTTATCGTCGAAAAATAGAATTTTTTTTTTCATCTTGACATTCAAGTTTTTCATATGACAAAGATCTGTGGAAAGTCTGAAAACACAAGCTTTGTACAATATATATTATATATTGTAGTAATATAGTTATATTTAATATATAATATTATATATTAAATATAACTATATTACTGTATATATTATATAACTACATTACTGTATTATATTATATATATAATAATTTTTAATTCACTATATTACTTATATTATATAACTACATTACTGTATTATATTATATATATAATAATTTTTAATTCGAGTGGGCCGGAGTTAGGCCGCAGGCCATAATTTGCCCATTCCTGGCTACCGCCTACTAGACTTCATCCTGATGCACACAGAAACAGGAACGAAGGACACTGAACGCTGATACTGGTGCCTCCACTGACGTTAGAATCAACGTCTATGACGGATTTCTGCACATTTTCACTTAGAATCAATTGCTTTAAAATTTAAGGTAATTTAGCATTTCTCCCACTGTTAAATTTCTTGTATACATTGTCAATTGACGAAATTTAACTTGCGTTTTTCATGTCTCGAAAATGCGACTTAGGATATATATTAGATTTATATCTAGCATTGTTCTAACATAGGTATTCTGATATAAAATCGGACTTTTTTGAAATGATATACCTATTTCTTTCCATATTTAGATTCTATTCGAATCTGTTCTATTCTCTTCGAATTTCATTCTATTTCTATTCGAGTCAAATTATGCCAAAGTCTTATAAACACCACACGAATAGGTTTAAAAAAATTAGCTCTCAAAATGTTAATTTCTCAATGTTAATTGCATTTGGTATATAGTTACTAGCTGACACCTGCCCGCTTTGCTGAACACACTATATCCAAAAAAAAGAAGGTCTGTTTGTTTGTTCGCTAATAACACAGTCACTACTATAGCTATCGTCACCAAACTTTCTACAATTCTTTTCTGGGTCCTGGGAAAGGTCGATGTTCACTTTTTTTCCAAAAAAAAAAAAGTAGCTAAAATCAGAAATATTGATTAAAAACTCGGAAAAACGATAATTTCACCCTCATTTTTCCGAGTGGCAACAAGAGTCTCGCGAGCTGAAGATGAAAATCTGCTTTATTTAGAAAGTTGTTGCCACTGCTCGATTTCAAATCCTAGAGTTTGTTAATAAAAATTTCTAAATTTTACGATGAAATGAAAATAGCCTTCCCTAACACTAAATACATTATTCCCTATTCCAAAAATTCGTGGAAAGCCATTTCGCCTATTCCCATCTTCGTGCGACTTTATCAGCCGAAATGTTAGTTAATAACCCTGAAAGTCCTAATTTTCGCACTCATTTATCCGAGTGGCAACAGTCTCGCGCGTTGAAGATAAAAATGCTTTATTTCGAAAAGTGTTACTACTGCTCGTTTGTTATGTTTGCATTGGTCTGAACGATGGTTGCATTACAAATTTCTATTTTGGACAGGATTTACGTAAAATCCGTTCTTAGTGCGCATCTACTACGCAAAATTTCAAGTCAGTCGGGTGTATAGTTTCGAAGATCTCATGATGAGTCAGTGGTATTTTGCTTATATATATATATATATATATACGTATATATAGATTAATCTCTCTTTTT
>KK122374.1:782790-795370 GCA_000611955.2 Stegodyphus mimosarum
TAAAATCGTAACAAAATCCCAAACCGTATTTCCTAAATTATGTTATTTTGAAAATTTTAGTATATTGCGCATTTGCTTGGAGCAGATGCATAGAAAGGGATTTAAATCTGAAGCAGTAATTAAGCCTTTTTCTTTTCCTGTAATTCGGGGGCACTTAAATCCTAGAAAGGTCACAGAAGTGGCGTCGGAAAGTCGAAGCACCATCCCGCATATAAATTTGAGAACTTTGTAAGAAACGTGTCAGTACTAATAAGCTTCCATTTCGTTCCTTCTTTTAAATTTCGTTTTTTCGTCTTGTTTTGTGTCCTTGGAAATGCGGGCTATATTTCTTGAATGCAATAAATGTCTTCTTATCTCACAGCAAAGGCACGAGAAATGCTCATTATTGTCATTTGGTATTTTTCCTTTATTCTCATGTTTTTACTTTAATTGATGTACTAATATTAGTTGCAAACCATTAAAAAGCTACTCAGAGGCTACTTTCTAAGCTATCCATTTCTCACTTTTTTCAACATTTATTGTTGCATCATAAGGAAAATATTTTCAAAAAAGACGAAGTGTTAGAAGATTGTAAAACCTTGAAGGCTAAATATAATTTTCTTTCAAATACATATCACAAGGATTTTCAAATTTCTGTAAATTTACTTGCGTTATTTGTAACGGTCGTATATATTCTGTGATCAGTGTATTAGGATTTTTTTAACAAATTGGGATCAATATATTGATTACCAGTTTCAACGTGAAAACGATTTTACTAGGAGTTACTCTCCAGAACTGGTGTAAATCAATGGATGTTACAATAAAGGCAAACACGTATAGCTCTTAAAAACATAACATATATGAAAACGTTTAATGGAGCTTTGTTTAATATCCGAGTGATTTTAAAAACTGTTATTTCAAAGAAAATCATTCTGCATAGCATGCTTTTCTGACATGTGTGTTGCTATCGTTATCAGTTTTATTATAGATAATTTGTTCCAAGATTAAATTTAATTTAAGTATTGAATATTTATTAGAAAACTTAAATTTTTATATTCAAATCATCTGCAAAAAACGTATCTATAGTGATGCGGATTTCAGTAAAGCATCCAAGTTTTCCCAGGGAATTCAAAGGATCTTGATTCCGATATGGAATTTTATTTCTTTGTGAGGAATTATCTATTTATTTTTAGCTAATAGTTAATTTTTAGTGCTTTCCTGTCACTCTCTTTTCATCCACACTTTTCATGCCAGAATAAAAATGAGAAAGCAAGCGTTTATTGAGATTGAAGTAGGAAAGAAGTGCTATTTAAGCGACGGTTACGCAAGTTAATTTTAGAGCGTGTTCTGCCTACTTCAGGCGACGTTGTACCATGACTATAAGTGATCTAATTCTGCGGCGTTCAGTGCTTCTAGCCATTTGGCTTCTCTCGCCGGTTTTTTACAAACCAGAGCCTTCCCTGCACGTTTAAATTATCCTGTGAAGCTTAGGATAATCTATTACATTTGAATTAGTTCAACATTACATATTTAAATTGAGCCAGAAGTGTTTGGCTTGTATAAACCCAAACTGGGTCATTGTTATTTCTTTGTGTTCAAATAAAAGGGCTATTTACATACACCCTTCTTCTGATTTTGTCTAGTTTAAGACAAGAGGATGATTCCTCTGAAGTCTTTCTAGAGCTCATACATTGCGGGTCAGTTTATGCTAGCAAAGAAAGTGAGATTCTACATCTTCAATGTGGAACTTACGGGCAGAAATTACTAAAGAAAATGCTTCGAAGAACTCTGTTACTCAATAATCTTACAGCTAAATAGACGCAGACTACACTAACTGAGAAATATCGGCACTCATTAACACATAAAATAATAGTCATAAAAAATTATTTCGGCATCAGGTTTTAGACATGGACTCTTGAACAATGAAAATCCAGAAGCAGTTAAACATTATTCAGAAGCTACAAAAAGAACTGCTAAATAAAGAAATTCATAATTGGCATACATTTTGTAGAGGGCCAGCCAAAGTTATCTAAGATATTGGCTTGAGCAAATTGGCTAGTAAACAGAATTTCACAATCAATGAAGCAAATGCTCAACAACTCATATGTTGTGAAGATGTTACATGTACGGATATATATGCTACAGTAAATAAACCACAGATAATATGCAGCAAAATGAAGAAGATCAAGGCGGATTCGTATCTCCCCCAAAAATATGCTCATAAAATAGCTTCATAATAGTTGTATCCGAAACTTATATAAGATGAGCACATTAACAGAAATTACTTCCATTTCCAACTTAATCTCAGACCATCTTTTTGTAAAATTTGCTCAGCAATTTGTTACGGGGCTAACACAAATTATGTAATGGACAGCCGCCCAAACGGTATAATGGTTAGCTTCGCTGACTGCCGTGCCGAAAGGCCCGAGTTCGAATCCCGGAGAAGGCATGGATGTTTGTAAATGTATAGAGTCCGTGCGGCAGGGGGGCACTCTAAATATGCGGCTAGCCGGAAGACCTCTCGAGAGGTTGGTGGCAGGGGAACAGGGTTGGGAGATCCTCGGACCCGTCTCCGCGGGGTGCCCTCCATCGAAATTGGGGGCGGAACTGAGCTAAATCGCACTGTCACTGTAAGGTGAGCAAGGTTGTGGCCAACGGCAGGCGTAAATTTGCGCTCCTTGCTATGAGGAATTTCGTGGGCAGGGGCTGGCTATAGATCAGACAAGTGAGCATTAGAAGCAAGTTATTAAACATTAAAATGGGTCCGGGACTTTATAAATACCCTATATAATGTCAAAATTGTATGGCAGAATACAAAGTCGATTTTAGTTACAAATTAACTTATAAGAAAATACGTCCAAAAATTATGAGATCAAGAATTTTAAATGAAATTCAAATCCGCCAAAAGTTAAGCAAGATAGCAGAAGAAAATGAAATGAAAACCTTCACTGAAAAATGTATGGTAGCATTAAAGGCAAAGACATCAGCTCGCATTCTCTAAAGCCATGACCTATTTTTTTATCTTCGGTTTGTTGCCTCTCTTCTCCTGATTAATTATCAGTGCCTGGCTGCTCTTTTTATCAATTAGTAATTGGCTAACCGTTCTCCAGAGCCATATTCCGCATTCTGACAGACAGAATCTTTTAAGATCGCTGCCATACCCCGTTTTCGACTGCTACTTTTGTTGCTATAATATCACAGATCTTTATCGCGTGTACTTTAAAATACTGCTGAAAGCTCGAAAACAACATTTCAACGCCAAACGTTGAAATGAGATGTTAAATAAAAATAATATTTTATCTTAACGCCAGATAAAAATATGAAAATATGACCGCATTAGAGCAAGGACTTGAGTCAAAATAAAGTCTCAGTCATTTTAAAGAGAAGAGTAGCATCAAAATAAAGTTATAATCATAAACTAGAAATTTTGGGCTGATACTTCTATAATAAGTCTATTTTACCGATTTTTGTATCATAAGCATATATTAAAAAAATATGAAGTGGACACCAAATGACTTCCTTGTATGGCCTATTAAATTATACATATTTTGCTGTGTTTCATTTAAAACTGATTTCTCGAATTTCATTAGATATGTATTTCTCATTCAGCTAATTCAGTTCTCAATTCGCGGCAAAGCAAAAATATAGAAAAACTCAAAACATCTTCATTAAAATTTGTAAACTTCAGACATAAACATAAAACCCCAAATACAGTTAAAACAGTTAAAAAAAAAAAACAATTTTTTACAATTAAAATTAGAGTTTCTACGCAAAAGCAAGCAATTCGGCCAGCGGGCAAGAAGGCAGATTTTTCGGTGCACAAAACTGAAAGTTTCCTTTTGATACCACTCGGCATAAAGATATTGAAGGTGCAAAAACTGACTTAATTCACTATTCTACTGGGTTCCAAATGTTAACAAATAGCGGTTCCTTAGGCTCGTTCACACACACACACACACACACACACACACACACGCACACACACACACACACACTTGTAGAGGATCGGCGCAGTCGATTGTAACGAAAAAGGGAGGTGCACAACTACATGTTATAGCAGTGCCATACATAAAATTTCAGTTTTCTGCGGCTACTCGCTCTTGAGGTATGCGAGATACATACATACGTACGTACAGGGGATCCAGGAAAAAAAATCTGTTCTGAATCTATTTTAAATCCATTTTACAATCCTCTTTGGCAAAAACAATCCTTTATTCTTTTCGTACATACAGATACCACTCAAAAACATCGCTTCAATGGTTTCGAGAGCGGTTGAAATAGATATTTTCGTTGATATATGATACCCGAAACTTTTTACGATTGCTTTGTAATGTTTAGTTACTTAATTTTCAGAGTGATAGCTGAAGTAGGTGCAGGAACCAGACAGGAGAAGGGTTAAAAGAACTCTTTATTTAACGCTTTAAAAGTTCTAGCTTGACGCTAACAGACTACGCCTCACTCGGGTGGTAACCCAACTAACAAGAATTAAAATTCAAAGATATTAACACAACAGTAGACGTTTCGCCAGGGCTCAGATAATCATGTTACCTAAAACCGGGTTGAAGTCTCGTGGTATCGAAGTAAAAGCAGTTAACCAGCAATAAATGCAGAACCAGAAACTCACGCTACAAAGGTACAGTGCTTGCCCACTCCTTTCTTTTCCTTCTAGTGCTTAGTAGTTAAACCTTTACTCCGAATGGTAGAATTTGCATTCCTTCAGGCGCGCTACCGAATTTAAAACTCTGGCGTTGAAAATTAGGAGAATGAAGACTTAGGAAAGAATGCATAAACTTAACTGATTAGTGAAAATAAATATAAATCCCTACAAAGTAAAAATATGATGTGACTTGCAATCAGATTTCAATTTAACATGTAAAATCAGACATAAACTTGTATAATTTGGAGTGATAAGTGGCTTGAACATTCACATTTTTAATAAAAGCGAATATTAATTTATACACTTCTTCAAAAAATATATGTAACGTTAAAATCCAAAACCGACTTTTTTTTTATATTGAGAAACATTTATTTGTGAATTTCTGTGATATGTAAGCTAAACGTAGAATGTAAAGTTTGTGGATTCTATAGGCGGAACTTTGCTGAAACACAGACCAAAAATCATATAAATGTTTCATTGATTTTTCACTATATTAAACAGTTTACTTATTACTGTCATTTGATTTAAAAAGAAAATATTAGATAAAATTAAGACTAAAAGAATTCTCTTTTAAAAACTCGAGCTTATGAATTCCTTTATGGATAGCTAGAAAAGTACAAAATATTGTCAAAAAAGAATGTTAAAGAAGTTAAAAATTTATGCAATAAATAAAATAAATATGGAATTTTTATTGCCTAAAATAAAATAATAATATATGCAAATATAAAAGTACCAAAATATTAGTAAAAGGTATTCCACCGTTTTAAATATAGATAAAAATGAAAGCGATATTGTAGTAGATAATTATCTGCGCTGCAGAATTTTATTACTATGGTTAGGTTTTATTTTGCAAGCAAGGTACAGGCTACAAAGGACAATCTTATAAAAAAAATCCAGATGCATATTACGTAACAACAAAAGCGTCTTTTGTTATAGTCTGTTATTTTAAATTAGGCACTTAAAGGATTTTCACCCTTCTTAAATTACGATCGCAAAGCGTATTTTCATGACAGCACATTGCCTATTTTCTCAACATCATTTGAGACTCTATTTGCATGCCTATTTTCTCAACATCATTTGAGACTATATTTGCAATCAGCTTTCATTTTTGTGCATGAAGAGAAGTACACTAAACGGAAATAAAGTGGGAAAAAATAATCAGGGATCTCGACCGTCTGCCGGAGTTGACAGTACCGTGGTTGCGAGGCAAGCTAGACGGAAAAAAAAATGACTCTGAAGTACTTATTTTAAAGTAACAGACTATAGCTACAATGTTAATGCTTAACAACATTTATTTGCAAAACGTTATTAAAAACCACATAATTGTTTTAAATGATTTACTTCATTACGCTGAGGTGCAACACATTTCTTTTTTATGGAAGATGAATGAAAAATTTTATGTTGTCGACTGGCAACAACTTTTTATTTTGTAGGATAGAATTTTTTTCATTTCACGTAGTTTGATTTCACGAGTTAAAATCAATAACCCCTAATTCCGGAATTACAAAGTAAAACAAAAACACAAGCATTATTTGAAAAAAAAAAAAAAAAAGACGCAAGTCAACGTTTCCTTGTCAACAACAGATAGTTCCTTTATAATGCCCCCGGGAAGACATATCTTATATGGAAATGGTTTACAAATGGTTCATCTAATAAATTACTGACCTCTCTGCTCTTGGAACAAATTTTCACTACCAGGTTTCCATAGTAAATATCCATATTGTAAGTTTACAAGTAAATTTCTAAAAGATATAACGTGATTAACAGGCATAACAGTTTGATTAGATGAATTTCTTAATACACTGCTGTTCTGTGAAGTTGCTAACCAACAAAAACACAGGCATTTGTGGGAGTGTTGGAGTATGATAAAAGAAAGAAAGGATTGAAATGACGAATCTTCATGTCATAAGAATATCCTAAATCCAATATTTTTGTGCTTATCTCTAGCAGTTATAGCGAATTATGCATGGTATGCGTCTGACTGATAAAGGTTCTGGATATCTTTTATGGAATAGCATTTGAACCAGATCAAAAATGTTTCTGTCATAATTGCTGGTGCTGACATACGAGCCACCCTTCGAGCAATCATATCCCACCCTTATTCGATAAGGAACAAATCGGGCAGGTAAAGAAAGAGTTAGGTTCCGAGGATTGCAGAGAAAATGTTTAATATAACATGTTTTCCTATAGAAAAGTAGCTTCTAGAAATATCCATAGGGCTTTTGGCTCCGAGACCTCGCTGGTATACTTCTCACTGTTCACATCGTTTGCGATACCAGGAAAATGAGAGCGTGAATGAAATGTGATAACACTAGGGCACGATCAAGACTTTTACAGAACCTACGGATTTAAAAGTTTTTCGTGCTCTCCAACGTATAACAGTATAATAACCGCTTTTTTCATCTCTCTCAGTCTTGTTTCAGCTATATCACACATCCGTCCATGGTAAAGTCGCCAATGAGAAATTTTTATGGTGCCCTCTTTGAGTTCCAAACATCGTTTTGAAGTGTCTTCTATCTTTGATGCTTTTAGAACGTGCTTATTTTGCTGAAAGGATTATCCCTCAAACCATGAAGCTGATACCTAAACTATGATGCAACAACACCACCACCTTGGTATTGAACATAAATTTGCTGATGGTATTTTTAATGATAAAAAGTTTAAAGATACCATTAGTAAATTTATCATCGATACCAAGGTGTTGTTTGTAGGTCTTCTTCACCCTGCCGATCGTTTGCCAATTCAAACTATCACTTATGCCACTTCCATTGATGATAATGTCCCTGTTATACAGATGGCAGTAAAATTAATAATCGAGTTGGATTAGCTTATGTCGTTTTCCGTCATGGTTCTGAACTGGAATACAAATTCTTTAGAATTCCCAATGAATGCAGTGTTTTCCAAGTCGAATTACTGTGCATTAGTGAGTTAATTAAGTGGATATTTAACAACTGTTCGTTAAATGCTAAATTTCTTATTCCCACTGATTCTCTTTCCTCCTTGTATTCTCTTAGGAATATCTTCTTATGCAATAAATTAACTGTCACCTCTCATGCCATTCTGAAATACCTTAATAATAAAGGTGTTGATGTCATCTTTTCTCATGTACGTGGCCACACTGGCAATGTAAGAAATGAAAGGGCTGATTGGTTGGCAAAACAAGCTACGAATCTGCAAGTTATTACTCCAATCATACTGCCTAAGTCATTCTTCAAGAAAAATAGCATGGATGATACGATACTCAAGTGGAATGAATTATACAGAAATTCTACTACTGCCTCTTTGACTAAATTATTTTTTCCTTCCATTCCTCACAGTCTGAACAATAAACATTTTTTTCTGTAGTTTTGAAATTACTAAATTTCTAACTGGATATGGTAATTTCAACTCATATCTGAAGAGATTTGGATTATCTAATACAGACTTGTGCTCCTGCAGCTTCGGGGGGGGGAGTGCAAAATATTGAACATTTGTTGTTCTATTGTTCAAAGCTCACGAAAGGACGAACAGAACTCATTTCTAGGTTAAACTCTGTGAACCTCCCCTCTTCACGTGCCCATTTCCTCCCTCTCTTCACGTATTTGTCCAAGATAAAATGGCATTTCTTTCTTCTGTATATTTATCTCTTGCGTGTCATCTGTGAATTTGTAAGTTTATTTTATTTTGTGTTAGGTTGTTGAATTTTTTTTTACTTTCCTCTGTAAGCCTTGTGTAATAACCATGTGGTGCACAAAGAATTTAAATGTTCAATTAAAAAAAAAAACATTATGATGCTCTATATTTTCCATATGCCGTTGAAAGTCCGGCCATTATAGAAATGGTACGAAACCCACAAGGAAAGAACATTTGCGCCCATTTATTATTCCACTTTTCCTCTGTTTGAACCATTTAAATCTATGGCAGTTACGAGAAGATATCAAAGCAAATTGCAGTAACGCTATGAACTACGAGCAGCAATCGTAAGTAAATAATTTTGGCAGACGTCGCCTAATGCAATGATCTTAAACTGGCAGTACGAAGGTCTTAAAGCAATTTTATATGACCTACGAATACATTTTAGTACGTATTTTTTGTAAATTTGATGCCAAAAATTTGCAAATGGATACGAGTGCTACAAAACAAAAATTAAAATAGTAAACGGAACGTCAAGTTGGTTTCACTCCTCGAAGAAACTTAAAGGGAGCACTGAGAAATTATTTATTAGAATGAGGTGAAATAGTACACATTTCTGCACATGAAAATTAAGAACTTTTAAGGACCATTAAAGAAAAAAAAATAAGGACCTATCAGCAAATCGGAACTGCATAAATTCAATTAAAGCCTATGACTGAGCTTCAGTTTTGTTACACCAAACTAATAAAAAAATAGATCCGTAAGTAGAGTGTACTATTATTAAGCATAATTATAAAATAAATTCGAGAATAAAATCAGCTTTGCAAAATTTGTCAAATAAGTATTAAACATTTTACACTTATAATAGCTGGACATATTTTAAAGAAGATTAGTGACATTTTATTTACGTTTTTCTAATGGTTAGCTTTATGTTGATTTTTTATTAGTCCAAAGGGATTTAATCCCGAAGGACTATTACTTTCGTTTGGGCGTTTTGCGTTGTTTCACAAAAAACGGCGTATCACTTTTCAATTTAGTCCTTATGTTTCTTTGTTGGTTATTTTTATTATTATTTTTTTTTTGACGTAGCTTTCTCTTCAAAAATCGTCTGCGTGCGTTGCACGGGAAAATAAAAAGGAATTTTAATTACAGTTCTAAATAAATAGCCAAATAAATGTGAAATTCGTAACTAACGAATTTTTCATTAACAAGCTCAAAGATTTCAAAGCCAGCAATACCAACGTTGTACAGAAAAACATTTTTATCTCCAGCGCGTGAGAGTGTGTACCGAAATTTCTAAATTTCTAAAGATATGCTCAATTTAAAATTAGTTTGCGATATTGCTCTTGAAATCAATTTTATGGTTTAAGTGCGAAGAACATGGTATTTAATAAATAAAGGTAACACACAAAATGTTAAATAACCTTTCCTGTTTTTTTTTTTTTTTTTTTTTTTGTGTGTGTGTGTGTGTCTCATTTCGTTAAGTACTTGCTCAGTCTAGAGATTTTGTAAATAGCAGGCCGATTTTATACCAAACGGCATAGATTAAAATGAGAAGTAAAATCCATAACAGAAGATTCACTGTTGTTGCTCGCCTAGAGAGAGACCTGCCGATCAGAACAGACCTGAGTGCCTGATGATGGCAGGGTTTTTGACAGTTATGCTCTGTCTGTCTGATGCAGTTAGTGTCACAGCTTCGTGTAGAGTTCCTGAAGTTGTAATACAGTTAACATACTTTAAGGTTCCAATACACCACTAAAGCATAAGAGGTGATAAGTTGTTTTGTATTATTTTAAGTCTTACTAGTTATAAGGAATATGTTTTACAGTAATTTGTACATTTTTGTGTTGTATCTTGTGACTACGGTAAGGATAAATGAAAGGCTCGATGTAGAGATAACTTTTAAGGGTGAGCAATTAGTTACCAATAATGAAATTAGGTAGTTAGATACCCTTAATCATTATATATTTATCTGGCCACTATTAAATTTTATTTATTTTTTTAAAATATTTGATGAAAAATCTTTTCACCAAAAGGCGTTAGCCCGGATGGATTATTAGTATCAAAACGGGATTTGGCGGCGTATCATTTTAAATGTCTGAATTATTTTTCAAATTGTTGCCACGAAATACCGTCGCCTGTATTAGCTTTAAAGAAATTAAATAATGAAAAATCTGCATGTATGTATGTATGTTCCTCATACTGTGAAAAAACAACGTGCCTGGAGCCATTAAATTTTGAATAACGTTTCCTCCACCCCAACCTGTGAAACTGGAAGCCCGAATTTGAAATTTTAAATTTCATATTTTTTAAAACTTTAATGAATTTTTAATTAACGAATTCAAAGATTTGAAAGCGAAAAGTAGCAACACTGTATGGAATAAAATATTTTTATCTCCTGCGCGTGAGAATGTCTGTCAGAAATTCTAAAAATGGGCTGTTTTTAAATATTTTGTGATTTTGCTATTGAATTGAAGTTTATATAAAGGCGAAGAACGTGATAAATAATAAATGAAGTTAACACACAAAACGTTAAAAGTTTTGTAAGCTATGTTGTAGAGACATTAGGTTTATTTTGAAGCAGGAGTCATGAAAAATGAGCAACGCCTTCGCCGGGAATCGAACCACGGACCTCTCGGTTACGCGTCGAGCATGCAGACCACTACACCACGAAGGCATGCGAAGAAGGCGGGAGAGATACCTTATATACTCCCCCTTTTAAAGGGCGACTGGGGTTTTGGGGACCCAATCGCCAAATCGCGGTGGTGGAGAATCATCATCCACCACCTTTTTTAGTTCGGGCGCCAGTGTAGAGACATTAGGTTTATTTTGAAGCAGGAGTCATGAAAAATGAGCAACGCCTTCGCCGGGAATCGAACCACGGACCTCTCGGTTACGCGTCGAGCATGCAGACCACTACACCACGAAGGCATGCGAAGAAGGCGGGAGAAATACCTTATAATGTTACTTAGAAAACTGAACACTAGTATGATGAACTGAAAAAAGTCTGTAAAGAGTAAACAAACGTTAAGCCGCACTTAACACTGCATCAGGACTTCTAAACATATACTGCTAGTAAAATTTTCATAATTTTACTGTTCTTGCGCAAGTTTATTTGTTCTTCGAACTTTTAGTATTATTATTTATATAATTAGGTTTTTTCTTTTTTATGTGTCATTGTATTATTTTGCATATTATCTATGTATGATTACGTTATGTATTTGTGTATTGTACTATGCTGTATTATTTCGCTTTTGTATCAGTATTATTTTTAAGTATTATTTCATTTTTATTATTATTGCATTATTATTAAGTTGGTGTACTTTCTTTTATAGGAATATCAACATAATTTAATTATTCATGGTATATTTTAGTATTTTTATTATAATAGTATTTTTTTTCTGTCTCTAAACTGAGATATTATGTTTTTATCGTTGAATTGTATTTAATTGTTCTATTAGTTATTTACTTACATCTGTAAGCCTCGTGGAATACTTCATGGAACTCGAATTTTGTATTTCTTTTCTTAATAAAAAAAAATACTAAAATAAAATAATAATAAAAAAAAAAAACTTATATGGCGTAACTGCGAAAAAAGCAAGTTGCTTAATTATAAAGCTACAAGAGTGCAAAAGCTGTGGTAGCATGCGAGTTCAGTGACAGCTTAATCGTTAAAATCTGGACTCTTTCAAATTTTCTTTTTATTATTAAAGCTTGTGTTAACTTTATTATTTATCACTCCAAAGGAACGTTAGCTCCAGAAGGGCCATTAATTTCGTTTTGCCATTTTGCGTCGATTTACTGTTAATGTCCGTATCACTTTTCAAACTGTTGCCACGAAATATTATCGCCCTGTGTTATATTTAAAGAAATTAAATAATGAAGATTCTGCATAAATGTATGTATGTTTCTCGCACTGTGATAAAACAACCGTACCTAGAGCCATTAAATTTTGAATTACGTAATCCTCCTCCTAATATGAGCATCTAAAAGCTCAAATTTGTAATTTATTTTATTATCGATTTCATAGTTTGGAACACCTTTAACGAATTTTTTATTAAGAAACTCAACGATTTCAAAGCGAGCAATGGCAACACTGTACGGAAAAAAAGAAAAACATTTTTATGCCCAGCGCGCGAGACTGCATATCGGAAAATCTAAAGATATGCTCATTTTAAAATTATTTTGCGATATTGCCGTTAAATCGAATTTTATGGTTTAAGTGTGAAGAACATGATATTTATTAAATAAAGATAACACAGAAAACGTTAAAAAAATGCCCCTTCGGGCGTAATGTAAAATCTGAAAGCTTTCAGATTTTTTTTTTTTTTT
>KK122374.1:795442-817925 GCA_000611955.2 Stegodyphus mimosarum
TCACACATTTTTACTTCCTTCTACGAAGTAAAAAGGAAGTATTGTAATCACGAAAAATTTCGGGTATCATATTTCAACGAAAATATCTATTTTGACCACTATCGAATGCAATTTAACGATGGTTTTGCGTGATATCTGTACGTATCTGTTTCCTCAAACGAATTATAAAACTTACTTGAAATGGATCCAGAAGACACTTTTTTCATAGTGTTTGTATATACGTACATATGTATATATGTATTTCGCATAACTAAAAAACGAGTAGCCTCAGAACGTTGAAATTTTGTGCATAGGATTGCTATAACATGCAGATGTCCACTTTCTAGTTTGGTTACAAACGGACGCACCAAAAGTATATAAATATATGTATATATATATATATATATATATATATATATATATATATCCACTCATAATTTTTTATTCTTACATGTTGGTAAATTGCGCACTTTTTGCTTTAAAAATGATTGAATTATGCTGTTCGTATTTTCCGATTAAGGTTTTTATGCCTTTAGTAAATCTGCAAGCAAGATTTGTAGAATTAACAACAATTTAAAAGTTGTTCAAGTGCTCTTAAGCCTAATTATTGTTACCATAGCAGTCATCTCTGTTTATATTTGAAACTTAGGAGAATAGTGGATTTGTTGCCAATGTAGAGAAACTAAGCTTCGCAGCAACAAGATAACGCTTTCTTTTATTATTGCGAAATAAATCCTGCTTAATCCATTCTGGAATTTAATCGAAGAAAAAAGTATTTAAAAGATTTACTTCGTAATTTTTAATATGGATATTTTGAGTTTTAATGCATTTCTGCCTTGCAGCGAAGTAAGAACGGAATTAATTGAATGAGAAATACTGAATCGTCTGTAAAAAACTGTCCTTTTTTTGTTTGTTTAACTTCTTTTATACGTCGTTTTAGATTTATTATAGCATTTGAATTGAGTATATGGTAACGATTAGATAATTCTCCAGATGGTATACATAATTTTTGTGCATGAAATTATAAAATTAATGAGATGTAACGCTGTTAAGTGAATCTAATGCCAGAGTGTCACTATGGTAAAAAAATATAGTGAATTTTTAGAGAGTGAATTTATTCTATTGTGCTTATGCGCTATCGACGAAGTAGATTTAATTCACTCCAATAAGTTTAAATGAAATGCAAGAAAAAATGTGTATAATTTAATATTCCATACAAGGAAATCATGTGGTGTATACATCAGATTTTTTGCTTCTGGTTTAGGGCAAATAACAATAAAATCTTAAAGCGAAAGCAAAGCAAATTTGCATTAAGATTTATTCACTATGAAATTTTGCATACTTTTATTTTAATATCATTGCGTATACATTTTATTAAATTGCGACGAAAATAGCGTTTGAAAAGTTTACTACAGACGTTGTTATTAGCTTTTAAAATAACATTTAAAATTTCATGCCATTTTTAATTAATTAATGTTAATGTCAAACTAGGAATTTTCGTAATTACTTTCAGGTTTAATTTTTTTAATGACATTTGAATAATAATTAACAAGCTGCGGTGCATTCACAGCCTTTGTTTTGTATACAGCATAATGCCACATTTTTTGCTTGTTATGCAAAGTATTTTTTAAACGATTATTAAGCTAGCTTAATTGTTTATTTGCTTGCTAGGGTGAAAATCTTCAATTTTTTCTCATCGATATCGAGTGAATTTTCTGGAAATTTTGCATTTAAAACTTCTTAAGATTTTTGTTTGAAAGTACAGAATTTGTTTTCCAAATTCGATGTATATTTCGAAAAAAAAAAAAAAAAAAAAAAAAAGGGAACACCTTTCTCTTGCATCTTGTCTTAACAATCATACTAATTATAGCAAAATTGTTATCATTGTGCCATCTGATTGATAGAAAATTAATCGGTACTCTTCTGTTATCAGAGCCGGATTCAAAAATTCATGTATATATGGGTATATGTGTTCATGTGTACATGCATATAAATTCATACGTACGTACGTATGTGTACACCCACGTATATTGTAAGGTTTTAGTTAAACTAACAAAGTTTTATTTTAATTTATTCCTTTTCTATTTATTCTCTTTTTCAACTTCCCGTTAGAATAAGTGCGCGTTTCAGCTTTATGCTACTTTGAAGTGGAGCCAAGTTCTATTTAAACGAAAGGTAGAAACCTCTCAGTGTGAAAGAGCTTTTAGTCTCAGATCACGGTCACGCTATTCGACGTTCTCCTGACTAGCTAGCATTTAAATTCTAAGCCATAGTGCTTTCAAGTGACTGCTTATTGAAATAATTCCAAGTCCGTCAGTATTAGTAAATCTTGCTACGTACCATTTAGTTAGAGGCCAACCTCGCGTTATAAGCTCTGTGAGCGACGACTATTTACGTTCTATTTAGATTTAGTTTTAAATTTATCTGATTGTTCATTTTAGACCCAAGTGTGGTCTTTTACTTTCTGTATCCCTCCCGAGTTGGGAAGTGGTTTTACATAATAGTGATTTAATAAAAGAGGATTTTAAATCCCTTTCAAGTGCAGTTATTCTCCAACTTAATCACAGTATCCGACCACAGAACATAGCTGCATTCAGCTCCCTGTTCAATATCAGGACTTTAAGTTGTTCACGAAGATGTTTGCCAAGAATATGCACCGAACACTCAGTCCTGACAATATATGCACATACATATATACATGTGATATTTGCGGTTGTAGGAAAAAATGTCTCCCGGAAAAAAGGAACGGAAAGTTATGCACTGGAAAATTAGGAAACGGAAAATAAGTCACCATTATTTTGCAATGGAAAAAATAAGGGATGTTTAGAAATATCGCCAAGCTAGGAGATAAAAGTATTATCGTAACAACCAGAGCCTTGCTAGGCTGCAAGCCAGCTCATCTTCTTACCCTTAACAGCTCCTTCAAAAGAGCCCGCTGTAACCATGCTGGTTAAATCAGAATTTTTCTGGTTTCACCAACTCCGATTGGCGATATTATTTGCCGAGGTTTTAAAGTTCCTTTTTTTCTGTGCCTTATTTTCCGATGGCCTCCTTTCCGTTCCTTTTTTTCTGTGCCTTATTGTCCGATGGCCTCCTTTCCGTTCCTTATTTTCCGGTGCCCTTCTTTCTGTTTTCCTTTTTTTCCGCACACCGATATTTGCTGTAGATGGGCATTGGAAATGATGAAGCTTAGCAATCAGTTCACATCAGAGTCCGGGTGTGGTCGAAGTGGAAGGCAGCAGAATCGACGACAAAGAAGAATTTCACTTTAAAGCTCCATATATTTTTTTAGTTCAAATAGCCGATCATTTTGTCTTTTAAGCGAAAAACTCCAATTTACATATCCAATAATGAGTTGAATTAAATAGTATTAACTTTGATTTGGAAACAAAGCAAAGTATTAAATTTGATATGCAAACAAAGGAAAGAAGAACAGCGCAGATTTTAATAGCAGAGTTAGCGGGCAGCAGTCTGACGAAAAATGGCGCGTAGAGGTATTTATAGCGGCGGTTACATAACATACCAGAGTATTCTTGAAAGTACTGGTCTAGGACGAACATCCTGAAATTGCGGAAAGTGAATTAGAGGTTGTCTGTTCGCGAAGAGAAAAGCTATCGTATTTTTTATATTTTACACACATGCACACATTTCTGAATCCGATCCCGATAACAGAAGAGTATGAAATAATCCAAGTGACGCATTTTTCGAAATCTAAATTGATTTACTGAATTTCAGAAATTTTTCAAAAGCATTCCATTTTTTTATAGCTAACCTGTAGATGTAAACAATATAATGATAATAACCGCATATTTGTAATAGTAATGTCCGGTGTCGGTATAAAGCCATCTAATCCGGAGAAACATTTCATAACAAAATTCGCAAACCTTTATTTGAAGGCGATCACGAACGGGAATCATTTATATGTCCTCAGATAAATATGTAATATTTCTCAAAACTTTCATCAAATCATTTTATTGTATAATATTTTTCTAGTATACTTTCTCTACAGTGCATTTCAAAAATTATTATAAACAGTTTTGAAACATAAATATCTTACGCTTTCCCACGTGGCACCAAATTGCTTTTAACTTGCTAAGCCTCTTGAAAAAATTCATTAAATTCACACAAAATGTGAAATAAAAAATGAAATTAAAATTCCGGTTTCGAGAGGCACATGTTTGGTTGGAGGACTGTATATGTTCAAAAGTTTGTATCTTTAGGAACCGCCGTTTCCCCAAATTCTAGAAATATGCATATATCTTACAGATTCTTCATTATTAGTCCAAAAGGCGTTAGCCCAGACGGGCTATTAATTTCGTTTTGGCATTTTGCGTTGAAAACTTTAAATGTCGATTCACTTTTCAAATTGCTGCCACCAAAAATTATCGTCCTGTGCTATATTTAAAAAAATTAAATAATGGAGAATCTGAATAAATGTATTCATGGTTCTCGGGCTGTGATAAAAGAACAATACCTAGAGTCATCAAATTTTGGATAACGTAATTTCCACCGAATATGGGCATCTGGAAGCCCTAATTTGGTATTTGAAATTAGTTTTGTTATCTATTTCATGTTTTGTGACACTTCAACGAATTTTTGATTAACAAACTCAAAGATTTCAAAGAGAGAAATAGAAACACTGTACGGGAAAGAAAAAAAAAATTTTTTTTTTTTTTAATCTTCAGCGCGCGAGATTGTGTATCGGAAATTCTAAAGATATGCTCATTTTAAAGTTATTTTGGGATATTGCTGTTGAATTGAATTTTATGGTTTAAAGAATATGATAAGAACATGATATTCAATAAATAAAAGTAACACGCAAAACGTTTAAAAAAAACACCCTTCGGCTGTAATGTAAAATCTGAAAGCTTTTAGATTTTTTTTAGATTTAATGTTTTTTAGTCCAAAGGGATTTAGTCCCGAAGGACTATTACTTTCGTTTTGCGATTTTGCGTTGATTCACTCTGAATGCCCGATTCACTTTTCAAATTGTTGCCACTAAATGTTATCGCTCTGCATTAAAGTTTAAAAAATGAAAAATCTGCATAAATGTATGCATGTTATTATTATTTTTTTTTTGACGTAGCTTTCTCTTCAAAAATCGTCTGCGTGCGTTGCACGGGAAAATAAAAAGGAATTTTAATTACAGTTCTAAATAAATAGCCAAATAAATGTGAAATTCGTATTTAACGAATTTTTCATCATAACGAATTTTTCATTAACAAACTCAAAGATTTCAAAGACTGTGTATCCGAAATTCTAAAGATATGCTCAATTTAAAATTATTTTGCGATATTCCTCTTGAACTGAATTTTATGATTTAGGTGCGAAGAACATGATATTTAATAAATAAAGGTAACACACAAAATGTTAAATAAACGTCCCTTTAGACGTAATTTAAAATCTGAAACATTTCAGATTTTTTTATTTTTTTTTAATAATAAAATTGCGCAAGTTCTCTGCGTAGTATTAATTTACGTCAATATCACAGCAAAATTTCTTTTCTACCGTTTGGCAATACCAGTTTGAACAGCAATTCCATTTTAAATACAAAATCTTATGTTCTTTTCTTACTGGACTATTGCTTAAAAATTTAGCTTAAAATAAAATATAATTCTATCTCAAAAGCAGTTTTTAAAATTTACGTGCGGAACACCATCAGTACATAATGTACATGAGGTCAAATCGTAAGATATTCCCGTTGTTTATAAGACACGTAAAATTAAAGTAAGTTGTTAGCTTCATTATTTATTAAAATAACTAAGCGCATTAAAGTAACTTTAACTAAGCGTATTTCGACACTTAATTTAATCATTTTTAAGGCACTTTTAAAAGACAACAAACATTTATTAGAAGATAACGTGCTCGTAACATATTAGGCCAACACGTATCTTATTCTTAAACGAATATTTCGTAACCGACTTTTCGCACTGCACGGAACATCTTGAAATATCATACATCTCTCTTGAATGTAAATAGAACGACAATTAGAACTAGCTTCGCCATTTCTCAGGAGACATTCTGTCTAATGACTATAAATAATTTAGAATCCCGCTTACATGAGGAATAAGACTCAGTAATTAAGAAAGGACTTAATTATAATATTAACGACATCTTTAAAAAAGTATGACTGTCTTATAATCGTTCCTATATGGTATTTCAAAAACTATTCATTACTTCAGACATTAGTCTAGACGATGGAAATCGCAAAATCTCAAGCATTTCATTGCACAGATATTTATTTATCAGTTTGAAATGGACCAATAAAGTGTGCCTGAAATAAAGAAAATTTCCATCTGTTCTTCATCAGTCTTGTTTGAAGAAGGATGTCTGATTTATCAGGCGCCATTTCTTAATTTTGCAAAAGCCTCTGGTAACAGCTGTATCTGGGCGCTCAGAACAAAACCCAATGCCCGCCACGCTACACCATGCTAAAAGTATCGATCGAAGCTCTAGAATTGCAAAATACCTCTCCGCAGACAGCGTAGGCGTTCCCGGGACCTTTCTGCCGTAGCTATATGACGTCAATCTCAGTTCAAGATAATTTTGCAAGTTCTGAGCATAACAACCCGGGAAAGCGCCCGGGCTAAGAAAGGTGTATTATCTTCTCGGTCGTTTGATAACCAATAGGAAGTAATTTTATTTTGAGTATCATTGTGTGGGTGGAAGCGATTGACCTAAGAACTGTAGCTTCAGCTAAGGTGGCCCGGTTCATCAGCAAAATGGGCAAACAGTGAGGGATGTTCACGTGCGTAAATCAAAATGGTAGAAAGATAAAAATCTGAAGAGAGAATTCAGCCCCACTGACAGCACACTATACATAATCACATACTGGTTGAACATTAAAAGCATTCTGCACGGTAGTTCATCCATTTTTCACACCTCGTTAGATTGATTACATTACACTACCTTGACATTTAAATTTCATGTAGAATGGCAAGTTTAGACGTTCCAGAAGGCACAAAATCTTTTACTTTAGTATCCATGCAGTTTGGCAGTTTGCCAATTCTGAAAGGTGTTGCCATTTGAGGTGGAAAAAATGTTAGTTTATGTCTGGAATTAAAAATATACTTACGCTTATAAATTACATTAATAAATCTCTTAACTAACTATGTGATTTATAAGCAATATGCTCTGCACTTCTTAATAATTTTTTAATATCCTAAATTAATGCAATTAATTTTAGATCTCATTCCTATGATTTATGATAGAGCTAACCTAATGACTTTTATAAAAACTTACACATTACTGTATTAATAAAAGATGTTTCTATTTTCATATATTCAGAAGCGGATTTATAGGATTGAAAATTTCTCAAAGTGAGGGATCCCGTGTTCTAATGGAAACATAAAATCGGTAATTAACTTTTAAGCAGCAAATATACCATGAGGCTTAAGATGAGAGAGCTGTAAAAGTTCTGGCAAGATGGGCTATTTTCTTCGTAAATTTACGACTGCATATATTACGTACCCCTGTACAGAATAACTTTCTGCCCGTCTCTTAATAACGAGTTTATCTGAATGCTATTTTTTTCTGAAATATGTTGAGCGTAATTAATATGTAATTATTGATATAATATATTTTGGAAAAAATATTGGGTAATTAATGAAATATTAAGAAAATTATGTTTAAAAAATGGGCTCAGAATAGTACAGTTGTTTCCAAAAAATGTTAAGTTATATGCATAATACGTATAAATAATAATATTGAAAAATTAATCTGTATATTATGTTTCAAAAATAATGTTGAAATACTCATACCTTGAGGTGAAATCTCTCCAAATAATTACTCCAGACGAACAGGAAGAAATTGGAAATTTATTGCAATAATTAAATTACATAGAAAAATTAACTAATATACATGAAGGAGAATATGTATTAGTAGACAAATTCTCCTAAACACACAAGAAATAGCACAGATTACCGCTATCACCCAGAGAGTAAACTTTAAAAAGCCATTCACTTGTTGAACGGCAGTTTCTATGAAATCACTCAGAACTAAAATTGGCTCACATGTTTACAGAAATTTACAATATGTTTAAAAAAAGTAATGCCTATATAATGCTTTAAATTAACACTGAATAATTCATATCAACAATAGGTGAATATTTTGGAAAGCAATGAGTGTTTTCGAAATTACTAAACATAATTCATAAAGCTAGGTTTTGTAATTATTTTCTTCTTAATGCATAATATTTATATTTTTTTCCCATATAGCAAAGCCTTGCCGAATGCGAATTAACAGAACGCTTCCATTTAATTTGTCCAATGCTAGAATTTACTAATTTATGCGCGGTTCAACGTTCATTCGGCAACACTGAATGCTTGCTGGCAGAAGTTATCAACAATTATATAAAGGATTCCATTTACTGAAAATAAAGCAAAGAAATCGTATAAATTGCAAAAGCAAATGGCGGCGAAGGATTTTTAGATATGGCAACTGCAAAAGTCAAAGAATTAATGCAGAAATGAAGAACGGAGAACTGGATGAGCTTACATCACAAGCAGACAGTAAAAGTAATGGTTGCAACAGAAGTATGCAGTCCACGCAAGCTGTGAAAGAGCCGCTTCCTTTGTATTTTCTAAAATATAAATAATAAATACATATTGTGCGACCATTTTTGTCAGAATATTTATACTGCTTTCGTGAACAAAACGTAATGCACTGTACTTCTAAATAATTTATTAAATAGTTTATTTGAAGAGACAAAAGCAAAGAAAAAGTATAAATAAGACGCAAAGAATGAAGATAGGACGTTCACCATATGATAATATCAGACAGATTGTCACGGTAATGTCTTCCCGCAGCGACTGGCTGATTCATACATGCATATTCCCAATGGGAGCACTCCGCGTTGCTGTGACTTTTTAAATTTTATTTGACTATGATATCAAGAATCAAGGAATTACTTTTGCAGACATTTAAATTCTTTTCAAAATTTTTGAATGATGATTTCCCTCTTCTAAATTGATTCTGGTCCTTATGTTTTTTGACACAAAATTTAATTAAAAAGACCTTCTTTGAGTTTTTACCTTTTTTTTTTTTTTTTTTATGCGGAAGGCATTATCTTATATAGCTATTTATTTTTGGCTTTCAAAATTTTTGCCCCATTTGACAAACCCTTCTTTTGATGTAACTTATTTTTTTATCTTTTGATGATGTGGAGTTAAAGGTCTAGCCTAGCGTACTCCCATAAATTTAACTTCCTTGATCCTTGATCCAGTGGGAGTCCTGTACGTGATAGCTTCCAAGGCAAAAATATTTTCATTGTGTAAAGTAGCCAGATTATACGCATTTGCACAAGCTCTTTAGAGAATACCAACCTCGCATGGTTTATCTCATGGATGTTGCACACCAAAGTATGGTATAACTCAGTAGTTCTCAAATTTTTTTGCTCCATGAATCTCTTTCACCATTGCTAATTTATCATTCTCCTCCCTCTCCCTTCCAAAATTTATCCCTTACCAAAATTAAAATTAAATATAACTACTTCAAACAAACAAAGCAATAAATAAATAAATAAAAAGGGTAATTGAATGAATACACAAATAAATAAAAATTTGAAAGCTCTCAGATTTTATATTACCCTCAAAGCGACTTTTTTTTTAAATTTTATTTACACACCCATACACGTTTCGAGAGCATTTGGGCTAAAAATATTTAAAAACAGCCTATCTTTAGAATTTTCGACAGAAAGTCTCGCTCACTGGAAATGAAAGCGTTTTATTCCTGTTAGCAATTTCTACAGTTTAACGTCAGATGGCGTCATGACCATTCAAAAGCGATAGCAATAATGCAAACGTGGAAGATAGAATGTAACCCTGGCGACAGACGATATTAACTACACATGCATTTTTTCAAAATAGAACAGAATAAAGTATTTTGAAGTTGTTGATTGTAAATTTATGTCATAACTCAAAAACGATGCACATACTGGATTTAAATATAAGAGAAAAGTCTAAAGGCCAACATTTCGTACAGTGTTGCCACTGCTCGTTTTGGAATCTTTGAGCTTTTCAAACAAAAATTCGTTAAAGTTTTGTAAAATTTCGGCTCCACTCGAACAGGTGCCCATGTTCGAGTGGAGGACTACGTCTACGCAAGTTTTATAGCTCTAAGTACTGCTATTCTTTCATAATGCTAAAACCATACATATATTCATACCGATTCTTCATTATTTAATTTTTTAATACAGGGCGGTAATATTTGTTGGCAACAATTTGAAAAGTGATTCAACAATTTTAGTAATTCGAAGCATAATGCCGTTTCGAGACTAATAGCCCTTCTGGGCTAAAGCTCCTTTGGGCTAAAAAAAATATTTGTTTGTCATTTTCGTGATAAAGTTGATGAAGAAATAAAATGACTTTGTGAAGGCATAAAAATGCTAAAACTGTTTTGTTGGCTCTTTGTCTGCTGTTTTCAAAGGAGATTTGTCTGGTGGAATAAAAATGGTTTTGAAGATTTAAATAATTTAATTAAAGCTCGCAAAAGACACGATGATAGTAAATGTCACATCGATTCTTTCGTAAAACTCAAGCAGTTTGGAAATCAAAACAAAATAAAGTTTAACATTATGAGAAATATAAAATAAATATTGGAAACTCTAACTATAAAGTAACGGCTAATAGATGTATTATATCTGAATTAACAAATGTTACATGTTTCTTGCCAAAGCAAGAATTGGCATTTAGAGGGCATAGGGAATCTATAGAATCTAAGAACAGAGATAATTATATTGAACTTGTTTATTTAGCCTAATTATCCTTGTTTATAAGCTTATCATCGTTATTGTTTATAAGCCTAACCATTTTTCTCATGGCAGACGTATTTGTTTACGTTTGAAACTTTGGAGAATATTGGATTTGTAGCCAATCTAGAGGAACTAAGTACTAAGCTTCGCAACAGCAAAGATAGCGCTTTCTTTTATTATTGCGAATTAAATCATGCTTAATACACTCTGGAATTTATTCGAGGAAAAAAGTATTTAAAAGATTTACTTCGTAATTTCTAATATAGATATTTTGAGTTTTTATATATATTTGCCTTGTCGCGAAGTGAGAACTGAACTAATTGAATGAGAAATACTGAATCGTCTGCGAAAAACTGTTTCTTTCTTTCTTTCTTTTGTTTTGTTTTGTTTTGTTTGTTTAATTTCTTTTACACGTCGTTTTAGATATATTACAGTCTTTGAATAGAGCATATGGCAACGATTAGGTAATTCTCCAGATGATATACATAATTTTTGTGCATTCTGATGAGTATAAAATGAATGAGATGTAACGCTGTTAAGTGAAGCTAGCGCCGAAGTGTCGCTGTGGTAAACAAATATAGTGAATTTTAAAATGCATTTATTCTATTGTGGTTTATGCGCTATCGGTGAAGTAGATTTAATTCAATCCAATAAGTTTAAATGAAATGCAAAATGCGTATAATTTAATATTCCGTACCCGTACAAGGAAGTCATGTGGTGTACACATCAGATTTTTTTTTTTTTATATAAATCTTCTAAAAGATCTGCCCTTAAATTAAGAAACCAAAAAGCGTTTTCCTTTAGCCACACCTATTAAATGGAATTATAACAGCAAGATTGTGATTTGCATTATAGCATATAAAAAAAGAATTGAAATTTTTGTTGTTCAATATGGTTTAAAGTCTAGAAAATGGGATTCTGACACAGTAACTGCTGCAGGACTATTATCCGTTTTTTAAAAGATTTTGATTTCCATTGTTCGTAAGTAGTTTTTATCAAATATTTGCATAATCAGATATCCTATTTGATATATTTCAAAACAAGAATTTGAATACTGCATATTGTATTACAAGAATAAATCAGTTAATTGACTTTTTACAAAAGAAAAGAAATTTTTTTGATTTAATTTAGGACGCTTTGGAAGAAAACAAAAAAATTTTGAGAAATGCAACCACTCCGCTCCCCCTCCCCCCCCCCAAAAAAAAGAAAGAAAAAAGAATAAGAGACATACTGATCTAAAACGGTTTCAAATAAACATCTGTTTAATAAAATAATCGATATATTGATACAAAACTGCTTTGACAGATATTCAGATCTAAAGCATTTAGAATTTTTATCGCTTTTAGATGTTGATAATTTCAAAGATTATGAAAATAATTTCATTAAGTAAGTTTTATTCTTTAAGCAACTTTTATGGAGATTTTTCTTATTTACTTAAATTACGTTAGGCCTTGCAATCTTCATATTCATGCCCAGACTATATTCTCAACTCACTCTCAGATATAAACATAATTTCTTTTGCAAAAAAATTGAAGCACCACGAAGAAAGTGGTTGCTTTTGATGAAATTGAATATGTGTATAGCTCATACGCAGATAATAAAATGATTAAAAAATCAAGGTCATAGTACCTGTTCACAACTGACAATTACTCATTGAGTGTTCAAATTAGTTGATCGAACCGCCCCTGGCGGCAATACATGCTTGAATTCGTCGAGGCAAGGAGTGGTATAGATTCCTAATGTCATCCTGCGACACATTCTGCCAGGCATTCATCAGATCCAAATCTGCGATATTTTGTGGTGCCTGAATCTGGCGGCCTACCGTGTTCCAGACATGCTCGATTGGTGAAAGGTCTGGTGACCTTGCTGGCCAAGGAAGAGTATCAACCACACGGAGACAGTCCAGAGATATGCGAGCGGTATGTGGCCTGGCATTATCTTGTTGAAAAATGGCCCCAGAATGACGTGTCATGAAGGGCGCGTCATGCTATCTTGCCTTGCGACCGGCAGCAGGTTGGCGTCAACATATCGTTGAGCTGTTGCAGATGCACGGAGAATGACTAAAGATGACCTGCTATCATAAGAAATATCGCCCCACACCATCCCACCAGGGGTTATGGCTGTATTCCTTTGTAAAACAACGATTGATAAGGACCGTTAGCCCCGTCTTCTCCAAACACGAACACGGTGGTCATCTGCTTCAAGAGTGAAGCGGGATTCATCGCTGAATACTATACGATGCCAGTTTGATGGAAGCCATGATGATCGGCTGCGACACCGCTATATCGACACCGCCGATGTTGTGGGGTCAAAGGCAAACGTCTTAAAGGCCTCTGTGAGCGTAACCCCGTCTCAAGCAAGCGTGGTAAGATGGTGGACGGTACTACGGGAGGTATAGACGTGGCTATAATGCGTTGAATAATCGACAATGATACCCTTGCGGTGGTTCGGGCCTGGTGAACAGTTATCCTATCTTGCCTCGCATTTTGTGCTCCTTGACCTTCCAGAGCCTTCATTTCGTTGGCAATTTCCTTGTAGCAACCATTGCTGCAAATATCTTTGCACAGCAGTCTGCAGATGGCGGCCTATTGCTTGGTATGACCAGCCAACTTCACGCAACCCTACAATGCTATCACGTTCGAAGTCGTTTAGTTGTTTGTAAGGTCTTCTATATCGTCGTAATGGCATCTTTATTTGCTTCTTTACGGAATTACAATGGCAGCAACAAAAAAAGATAATTTTTCCACTTCTGTTACTGGTTTTATACTTGAATTACGCACTAGAAATGCGCGCTATGATCACAATTCCTGTTCATTTGCCTTGAAACTTTGATCATTTGCATGTTCGATCAAGAGGTTTTTGCATACCAAATTTCGTCACGATCGCAAAAGTCCTTCTTGGTGCTTTGATCTTTTTGCAAAAGAGTGTATTTAAATTAATGACGATCTAAACAAAGATGTGCTAAAAAATTATATAATTTAATATCCTCAATTTTTTACCGTTTCTTCTACCAGTGCATCTGACGAGCTCAGTTTTTCAACATTGTAGCGAATTCGTACATTCACAAAAAACGCTCAATCGGAGGAAAGACTGTCACCACTAGAGCTGCTTTCAATAGAAAAGAGCTTTCAAATAATTTGATGGAATCAACAAGTGATTTTTATGATAACGTAATTAACGATTTGCGGGGAACAATCGTCGTATCGAGTTAGTTTATAAAAAAATCATAAAAGCGAGCTCTTTGTTTCGTATCAATCAATATAGTTCAAGTCAAATAAATAAACTGTTTATTTTTGCCATTTTTAGCAATTGTTTATAAATTTTATGGAAAAATAGGCTCCCTATCAGCAAATGTAACCTCCCACCACTGGATAATGAAAAAGCGCCTTTATTTACTCGTACCAGAAGCTAAACGAATAGTTAAGAAAGAACAAGAACTGTCTGAGGATTGACTCAACTGAGTAGAATGGTGCATCACCGGAGTAACTAGAGGCAATGACTTTACCTCCATCGAAAAATAAATTATTTCAAATGTATCAACATAAATACAAAATTAAAAGTTCTAAGATTTATGCAAAAGTCCATAAAAGTATAGAAAATTTCATAAGTCACAAGTCCATAAGGTAATCATGTATATTGAGCAGCAGGTAAAAATATCGAGCCGGCGACACGTGATGAACATGAGAAAAATACGAGCACAGACAGTTACGAAAATATAGGGCACATAATATGTAATTTTAACAAAAATAACATTATAAAATGATAGCCCAAAGTAGTCAAAATTCCAGCACAGAATTTAAATTACACTTATATATATACGTATATCGAAATATGGTTCAAAAGGAGCCGAAAATACAAAAAGTCTAGTTCCCATTTATACTACATAAATTTCCACTAAAAATAGTATCTTTTAATATGTTAAAGAAGAGAAAAATTTTGTCTATGGGAGTAGGTGCAGCCTGAATTTCGTTCAATCAATTCATGGTTATTTCAGTTACATCAAAAATAGAAAATTCACTAAAGATTTTGTTTGCTTCACTAATGACCTGCAAAAAGTCCTTAAAAGTAGAGGAGATTTTATTTGTAGAGTTTTGATTTTGACTTCTAGTGTTGGGTTTAGATACAAGATTGACTCAAACGAGAAATGTGCTATTTACTGCGCAACTTTTAAAGAATTGTGTTAGTTATTAGCCTTAGCAAAAATCACTAGCTTTTTAAAAAAATAATTTTGTAACATGAACTAATTACTCAGTAATAAAATTCCTTTGAATTAATATTTGTTTAGATTTTTTTCCTTTTAATTACAACGATATTTAAGTTTGTTCATATTACATATATTTCTTAATCTGAATTATACTTAACACATTTTCCCCATAGCAATTTAACTTTGCAGAATGCGATTAACACGATGTCTTATCGTAATCCCAGTATTCGGCAAAGGCTTTTTATTAAATATTTCAAATGCAGTAAACGTTTAAATATAATAAGTTTAATAATATTTGAAATTGATATTTAATAAAATCAAGTATAGGACACATTTTTGTTAAATTCCGCTTCCCTTTATTATTCGATAAGTACACTCATGTCCATAAATTAAGGATAATGCAAGATCAGGCAAAGGAAGAGTTAGAAGCAAAACAAATTTGACTTATTTGTAAAGCTTATTTATTAAACAAAAGGTAAAGAGCAAAAAAAAAGATGCTACATGTTTGATATTATTAAAAAAATTAGCGATTTTTTCTCCCTGGAGCAAATTACAAAAAAAACAATATTACATGGTTGGTATGATTGTTAATACATTGTATATCTCCCAGACGATGCAATACAGTCCGTACAACGCCTAGGCATGCTTAGTATCAAATTATCGATCTGATCTTTGGGAATATTACACCACTCAAAAAGCAATGCTCTCCGAAGTTCCAGTAGACATGTAGGAGGAGGTTGACGGGCTGCAACTCATCGGCCAAGCATGTCCCACACGTGCTCTACTAGATTCAAGTCCGGTGAAAATGCTGACCAGTCCATACGGGTGATATCCTCCGATTGAAGGCATTCGCTTACGATGTTTGCACGGTGAGGACGGGCGTTGTCATCCATAAACACAAATTGTGCGCCCATGGCGCCCCGAAAAAAACGTACATGTTGTTCCAGAATGACGTCCCGATAGATTTGGCTTGTCATGGCTCCAATTTGAACATGCAGGTCAGTTCTGGAACTCAGAATAATTCCACTCCAAACGAGCACTCCTGCACCACCGTAACGGTGTCGTTCAATGATGTTTTCTTGGTGGTAACGGGTACCTGGACTCCATATGAAAGTCCGGCGAGAATCAGACTGCAAGCTAAACCTGGACTCGTCGGAAAACATCACACAAGCCCACTGTTGCAGTGTCCAGAATACATGCTCTCTACTCCAGGCTAACAGCAGGCAACAGTGAGTTGCAGTAAGTGGAACGCATTTGATATATAATATATATTTAAATATTATATCTCCTTTTCTACTTTGTTTAAATATTACTTTTTCTCTTCCTTTTGTTCAAATTATTGATGATTTTTTTACCGTCCCTATTTTTGTTTTACAAAACATAAATCGATGGAAATAGCAAGCACAAACACCTTTCAATCGGTAAAATGTTAAACGCGGAAGTACTTTGGTAGTTATGCTGTAGATTCGCTTAAGAATCGTTATCTGTTTTTCGGGGAGAAGTATGCGAATCCAATATAAGTGAATCAGACCTCACATTTGGCAGACTGCGCATTTTAAGCTCCAGCCAGCGGTCTTTTCTTTTGTCGCGAATTCTAGTATTATTGATAGCGTATGGAAAGATTGCTGACATATAGCATCATTGTGAATAGTAGTTTTGAAATTGTTAAAAGTATAGCGTAGCTAGTGCTTGTTTGGTTATTCGTAAAATATTTCAACCCCAAAATGTCTACTAAAAACGTAAAGTTGATTCAGAATGCCGTGCTTTTAATGATGAATGGACCTAGAAATATTTTTTATAGTTGTAAAAGATAAACCAGTGTGTCTCATCTGCAATGAAGCTGTAGCAGTCTTCAAAGAATATAACATCATTATCGAAAGTGAGTTTCCCGAATTTAATATCTTACGCCCAGAAAATCAGTGCTATGTTTGCTTCATCTTATATATGTGAACAAGTGTTTTCAACAATGAACCTTAGAAAGAATTATTTAAGAAGTAGAGTAACAGATGAGCAGTTAGCCTCGTTCCTTAGAATCAGTACATCTCACTTCGAACCTCAATATAAGAAACTTTTAAAAATGAAAGCGCAATTTCATTCTTCTCATTAACATATTTAAATTCTAATACTTGTATATGTTTTTAAAATTTTAGAAAAATTTACCTTGGCCCGCCGAACTTTTTTTTTCGATTTTTGGCCCGCGAACGAAAACGTTTGCCCATCCCTGAGATACAACATATAGGTGATATATAATACATTAAAAAAAATATTTTTATTTGACTGGAGTTCGGTGTTATTATCTTGAAATAATGACTCAGTCGATTTTTAAAGAGTAATCGAGACTAAATTATTTTAAGAATTTTGTACCTTAAATGAAAGCAAAGAACAAGAACTTTTGAGAGTTCGCCAACATTAAATTTAATTTTTAAAATATAACACTTCAGAATTTCACGCAAATCGCTAAGTGATACTGCTATCACAGTTTACAATGAAATAGATTCATTATTATAATGATTAAGTTTGAAAAACTTCTGTTTCATCCTGAACGTACATCGTTAAACCATATACAGGAAACTAATTTTTCATGCCATCTAATCCAAATAGAATTACTGCAAGGTGTTCGAATAGGAGATTTGCCCCTTCTTTTCCAGTTGAAATAAGGATTCTCTGTCCACCTCAAAAAGCCTTCTTTTTCGTTTTCCATTATTTCGCGCACAGTTTATTACAAAAAAATTTTTTTTTCAAATTTTTATTCTTAAGGCAAATAATGAGAGGGTTTTCTCGCTGGTAAACAGTGCATGACCAACAAGCAGAATAGATTTAATGAGAGCGAGTGAAGTCAGTCTGGTGCGCACACAGTACAATTTGCACTTTGATAATTTTTCATTTATTTCTTAAAAAATCAAATAATTCTTCAATAATTTTTTTTATGTTATCATCGTGAACATCTGCAGAAGGAAAGAAAAGTGCCTGTAGAGGTACGATTTTTGTTCTCACTTCCAGAAAGAATAAAATGAGAAAAACTGAAATCAGTCATCACGGTTTGTTTTGTTCACTTCCAGAAAGAATAAAATGAGAAAAACTGAAATCAGTCATCACGGTTTGTTTTGTTAAGTCCACTTTGCGTTATATTCAGTTGCAACAAAACGTAAAGAAATCACAATAAAGAACGAATTGAAAACACAATACTGAAAACTTTATGGGGAACTCATATTGGCTAGAAACCATTAACTTGCATTAAATAAAAAGCTTACATGTATTATGCGGTTCATTCAGATTTTTTTTGTATCATCATTAAATGCCTTGGGGAAATGAACAACAAGAAAAAGAATATGTTGAAAATTGGAACACGCTTATCGTGTTAATGTTATAGTCATCCTCGAAACGTTTTTATTATTAATACCACACGATGGAAATAAATACTTTCAGAAAAACAAATCAGAATTCTACAGCTCCTAATGACTACAAATCAACGTTGATGTTTCCCACATTGGGCTTACATGGGAGAATTTCTCCCTAACTCCGCAAAATTATTCCATAGTCTGCATCAGAAATAGAGCTCGACGATAAATCCTGTAATATGTTTGCGAAACTCCAACTACCCGAATCTTTTTTTTAATCATAGACCAAGGTAAATTAAATTTTGAATTTATGTGTTTCTAATTTTTTTCGACGACCTAAGCCATGTTTTTGTGAAAATTATGTACAATGGTTCACAGTTGTTTTCGAATACTGTATTTTTCAGATTTATTTGTAAATGTCAGTTACTAAATATTAGCGAAATGACTTTTATTTTTCTTTCATATGCACTATGAATATTTTTTAAACCTGCTTGTTTTGAAATATATACATATACATATCTTTGACAAATAAAATAATTTATTCGAAAAGTTCTGAAATTGAACTCACATAAGTATTCGGACACTTCAGTTTACATTTAACAAAAACATGAAAATAAAGAGACATTCAATATTCCATTGGGTATTTTTAGGGAAGCTTTTGAAGAAATATCATGCTTTCTTATTCTTTTCCCCTCCCGACTCCATGCATACTCCTTGCGTACAGGATTTAAGTCTAGAAAATATAGAAAAGCTTTGGCAATTCCACGACAAATGTGTCCAGAATAACCAGAAGCGAACATTAGAGGCTATATGTTTAAGATCGCTATTCTGAGGAAGTTTGAATCTATTTTGAATTCCAACTCAGTTTTCATTAAGAATATTTATATATTTATATACTCATGCATATTATTTGCTATAAAAATTAAATCTCCCATCGCGAAACATGCCCAAATCATTGTGCCTTGATGTCGTTTAGCAGCAGGTAATAGGTGTCTGTGATTCAGTTCTTCACTCGAATTTCCCTAAACAGTAATTCCTACATTGGATCTAAATATATCAAATTTCGACTTGTTTGCAAATATGACATCGATCATTTGAATAAATCTTTGCTAACCATAGGTCTTGTGAAAACCAGGCGTTTTTTTTTTTTTTTTTTTTGTGGACGAAAAATTTTCTTCTAGCTAATCGCCCCATTGTATCCGTAATTGCCGTAATGTCTTTGTCAGCAGTTTTAGGGTTAACTTTTAATTCAAATTCTTATTCTAAATCCGTTGAAAGTTTTATATCACTATTTTTTTTATTTGATTTTTCATAGGATAAATCTCTTATTGCTATGTGTTACCTGGAATGTGATCCACACTTTAATATATTTTCAACAGTTCCACGCAATTTCTGTCATTTCATAACATCAAAGATAGTTGAACGCTTTATATCAAGTAGTTTTTTTGGATTTTTAGAATACTTTTACAATCTTTTACATGATAAATAATTAAATTTCCGACAGAACTTGTTGTTGATTTGTAGTGTCTTGCTATGTTCACTTCAGACAGGGAAACATTAATATGTTTTGCTGAACAAGAACAATTTTCGAATGCTGATGACAACTCTTATGATTTATTTTCAATTAAAACAAAAAAACTGTGAGAAGAATCATCGCATGCCAAAACATTTTAACAAAACTTTCAAATGTCCGAATTACTATGTGAGTTACTGTTTAACACCTTTTTGAATAGATAATTTTATTTCAAGGAATATTTTGACGATATTTGTTTTGCAACAAGCAGGACTTAAAATAGACAAAAAATAAAATATCAGAAAAATAATCTGAAATTTAAAATTTCGATCTTTAGCACAAGATCTGTGAAAATAAAACCCAGCAATGCAAGCGTCTGAAAACAAATGTATTCCACTGTATATATTACAAATTGTATTTAATTTTTTTATTACTTCAATAAAAGCGAAATTTCTTTGTGTTATCTTAGTTGATAGGAATACTTTTTTTTGTTTCACGCTAATAAAATATAATTCTTTGTTTAGTTTTAGAACAATAAAAATATAAAAATAAGATTTTCGTATTTAATTTTAATAAGTAAAAATTAATCTTGTTGTTTTATTTTGTTTGCAAAAGAAAGGGTTTTGTGAAAATTTATTTCATTGTTTTCTTTTAGCAGAAGAATGTTTTGTGCTTTGTTTTATAGAAAATAAAAGTAGTTTACTTTTTTAAAGTATAATTTTAAGTAAAATGCGTTACCGTGGGAGGGGGGAGAGAAAGAAAAGAAAAGACAAAGAAAAAAGAAAAATCTGAAAAAAAAAATGGTTTGTTCAAATTTTGACGCTTGTTCAAATAGGCTCTTTTAAAGTTTAATATGGTTTATCAATAAAGATAGTTGGCTGAGGTGATATACGGGAACACCTTAAAGGGTGGTAAATGAATATACATTTAAACTAACACGGGAATGTTACGTATCTTCTATATATTTGAAAAGTGATGAAAACATATAAAGCAATTCTGTAAAAATATTTAAAGTTTTTAATTAGCTACATCATGAATTAAATGCAATTTTAATCCCTTGTATTGAAAAATGGATTTAAAATGGATTCAAAAAGGAATTTGCAATAAATTGCCTAATACTTGCGCTAAAGCTACATAAAAATAATAATTTTTTTTGCTTAATATAAATAATAATTTATTTTCTAGCAAATTATTTTATATATTATCTCCTTTATATGTATCCTCTCTGATACTAGCCTCGGTGAGCTCAGTTTTTTTATTCTTATATGTTGGTAAATTGTGCATTTTTTGCTTTAAAATGATTGAATTATGTTGTTCTTATGTTCTGGCTAAGGTTTTTATGCCTGTAGTTAATTTGCGTACAATAGTTGTAGAATTACCAACAATTTAAAAGTTGTTTTAGTGCTTTAAAGCCTAACCGAACCATCATGTTTACATTTGAAAACTCTTAGTAGAATAGTGAATTAAGTCAGTTTCCTTACCTTCAGTAAAAATTGTTTCTTTTAACTGTTACTGTATTTGCTTTTTCATCTTTTAATTTTTAATGAAGTGCCTTAAACAATTTAAATTCTTTAACGCACTTCATTCTTAATATTTAATGAGCAGCACTTTACAGTTTTTAATGAAGATGTTTTGAGTTGAGAAATATATCTATAATGAAACTGGAGGAAATAATTTTAAATGAAATGCACAAAAAATGTGTATAATTTAATAGGCCGTACAAGGAAGTCATGGGTGTCCACATCAAATTTTTACTTAAATCAATCAGATTAAAAATTAAAAGAAGTAATATTCTTAAGAACTGCATGTATTGCTTTTAAATAGCTTAGTTTGTTAACCGATCACAGAGAGATTATATCTTGCCTTTTCCCGAATGGCAACAGAATGGAATGAGAGGTGAGCAACGCAAAATGGCGTTTCGAGACTGAAGTTCTTATGGGCTAATAAAAAAAATTTTTATACTTGTATTTACGCATTTAATATATAGAGAGTTACAAGACAACTAGCTCGGATCCCAGGAATTTCATATGAGCCTGATTATACATCTAGTTAATCAGTTTCGCTACTAAATGCATCAGTTCTAGTACAAAGGAATTTTTCAGCTAAGAACAACATTCAGCCTTAAAAAAAGTCGATTACAATTTCAACACTAAATGAATATTTAAACTTGAAAGTGAATTCTCAGTATTCCTGTAGTGACTTTTACGAACATATAAAAATCTAACAAAGTGTTTCTAAGGAAAATATTGGGTAATGAAAAATAAGCAAGAATGAAACAGGTACAAGATTCTCAGCCATTCATATCATTTGCAGGGTAGAAATGCTGCAAAAAAGGAATGCTTTTTAGTCCAAAGGGATTTAGTCCCGAAGGACTATTACTTTCGTTTTGCGATTTTGCGTTGAATCACTCTGAATGCCCGTTTCACTTTTCAAATTGTTGCCACTAAATGTTATCGCTCTGCATTAAATTTTAAAAAATGAAAAATCTGCATAAATGTATGCATGTTTCTCGCATTGTGATAAAACCTAGAGCCATCGAAATTTGAATGACGTAATCCTACTGCGAATATGGGCATCTGGAAGCCCTAATTTTGAATTTGAAATTTGCTTTATTATCGATTTTATGTTTTGTAACATTTCAACGAATTTCTGATTAACAAACTAAATGATTTCAAAGCGAGCAATGGCAACACTGTACG
>KK122374.1:825151-846519 GCA_000611955.2 Stegodyphus mimosarum
AGGTGTGCGCCGGATCCTGATAAAGTGTCAGCAGTTAAAGACTGGAGACGTCCCGAAAATGTCCACCAGCTGAGAAGCTTTCTAGGGCTTTGCACCTACTATAGGAGATTCGTGAAGGATTTTTCATCCATTGCGAGACCTCTTCACAAGCTGGCAGAGAGCAAGCAAAAGTTCGTGTGGACAAAAGAATGTGAGGATGCATTTAAGAATATTAGATTCTGTGCATTATTGAGCTCATAATCTGTGTTACGTTAAATGAAAAAAAAAGTGCGCATATGAAATTTATGTAAATCATTTCCGCTGTAAAGTATCACATTTCAGTTCGTCTCTTAGCGCCTTTCCAGAAAATCATCATACTATGTTGGTTATTATGCAACGTAGTTTATTGGCTAAGAAACAAAACTCATTGGATAGTTGTCTTTTTAATAAATTGAATTACTTATGACAAAGGCTATGATGCGTCAGCGGAACAATTTCTAATAACATTTTCATCAAGTTGCATCTGATCTTGCTTAATGCAGTAAGTAATTTATATTTTTCAGAATAATTTTATTTTTCAGTCTCAAAGTAATTTTATTTCTCAGACTACTTTTATTTTAAGAGTAGTGTATATTTTTCATAATTTGAGAAAAAAAAACACAAAAAATTATCTTAGTAATTTCTTATAGTATATTTGAAACTTCATTTGATTTTTAATGCTTCTGATCAGAAAACTTAAATAATCTGTAATAATTGTTGAATATCACAACTTGACATTAAGGAGAAGAAGAAGAAAAAAAAACCGAAAGCTTTCATATTTTACATTGCGCCCAAAGGGGCATATTTTTAACGTTTAGTTACTTTTATGTATTAAATATCACGTTTTTCGCACTTGAACCATCAAATTCAGTCGCAAAATAATTTTTTGCAATTAAATATCGCAAAATAATTTTTAAATCAGCTTATCTTTGGATTTCCGATACACAATCTCGTGTACTGGAGATATTTTTTTTCCGTTCAGTGTTGCCATTGCTCCCTTTGAAATCGTTGAGTGTGTTAATCAAAAATTCGCTAAAGTGTTACAAAACATGAAATAGACAATAAAACAAATTCCAAATTTGGGCTTCCAGATGCCCATATTCAGGTGGAAACGTACGTTATTCAAAAATTGATGGCTCTAGGTACCGTTGTTTCACCACAATGCGAGAAACATACATACATTTATGCATATTCTTCATTATTTAATTTCTTTAAATATAATACAGAGTTCTAATATTTGGTAGCAACAATCCGAAAAGTGAACTAACGCAAAATGCGAAAACGAAATTTTCTATAGACTATTATATAATTCATTAGCACGCAATAGTATAGTATAAATTGTTATAGTATTATAAAAGAAAATAATTTAAAAAACAAAAATGTTAAGTATTTATATAATATAGTTCGTATATTATATACAATTAAATCTGTTCCTTCTTCTCATTCATCTGTTTTCTCCATGTTTGCAAATCACATTTATAACTTCTATTTAACTACGTCCTGCTGTCTCTTTGTTCTTTCAAATTGATTTGTTTTTTACCAGATTCGTTTTTCCCAAGTTTTGTTTCATTATACTGTTTATTCATAGTTATGCTCTCATCTTGCGTTTCATTTAATCATTTACTTAATTTGTTTTTCTATCACGGTATTTTCTTCAAAAAATGAGTCTTAAACTTTCTCTTTACCTTTTGAATTATACCACAAAATTGAATATAGACACTATGCAGAGAAAAACTACGCGGACCAGAAATTCATGGTAAATTAATATACTATTTACATGGTCGTATTGAAATAATGATATGTGGTTGTTCCTGTCAGTAATCTAGTTTGTATATTGCAAAGATATTCTAGATACAGAAGCATTTGTTCGTAGATACAGCATACACATTAATACATTCGTAAAATCTGTCTGTGGAAAAAATTTCTAATTCTATACCTGCAAATCTGAGAACATTGGATGTATTGAAAAGCAAATTGTCTGCCAAAAATATATCTGTCTGTGGAAAAGACTTCTAATTCTATATTTGCAAACCTGAGAACACTGGATGTACTGAAAAGCAAATCGTCTTCCAAAAAGTATATCTGTCTGTGGAAAAGACTTCTAATTCTATATTTGCAAATCCGATAATACTGGATTGCAAATCTATTTGTCTGTGGAAAAGACTTTTAATGTTGGATTTAAAGTGAATGTATTTTTTATTTTATACATGCTGTAATTTAATTTAATTTTTTACTTAATGTCTTTTGGCCACTAATAATTATTGTTACTTTAGTTTCTTGGAAGTGGCAACAAAACAGTTGATAGAATTAGCAAAATATGTGCGTGTGTTTAGTTAGGCTTTTAAATGAACTTGTTATTTACATGAGTGATATTTTATTCAAGTTCTAAACATCTTTTCAGCAAATAAATGAATGCTTTAGAATATTTTTATTAGTCTCTTAAGAGTTCGTGATACGCTGGTAGCGTAATAGTTTATTTTGACGCGTTAGCGAACATCTAATTCTATATTTGCAAATCTGAGAACACTGGATGCACTGAAAAGTAAATCGCCTGCCAGAAAATCTATATGTCTGTGGAAAAGGCTTCTAATTCCATACTTGGAAACATGAGAACAGTGAATTTACTGAAAAGCAAAACGTCTGCCAAAATATGTAATTTCATCGTTTGTCCTAGTTGTGTTTGGGAAATTATACAGTAGAATATGAATATTGTTGAGAAAAAAGCAACTGAAGAGAAAACAGGAAAACAATTCAATCTGACGATTGACGAAGAACCCTTGGACAATGCGTGCCACGTGTGGTCGCGCATTATCCTGTTGAAAAAATATGGCTGTGGGCAAACCCTGAAGGTAAGGAAGCACAACTGGCTCCAACACCTCGGAGATGTAGCGCTGGCTGTTTAAAGTACCGGCAATGCGTACTAGAGGAGTGCGAGAGTGATATCCAATACCGCCCCATGCCATAATACGCGGTGCAGGACCAGAGTAGCGGCGCATAACGCAGCTGTTCAGCATCCGCTCTCCACGGTGTCTCCAGACTCGTATCCGACCATCGTGGTGTTGCAGACAGAAGCGTGACTCGTCAGTAAAGACAATTTCATTCCATTCTGCGTTTCACATCCTTCTTTCATCGCAACATTGGCGGCGGAGATGTCTGTGGTTCTGCGTCAAGGGTAGACGTCTTGCGGACAGACCACTGTGCTGTAAACGGCGTCGAATGGTACGTGCAGACACTGGGTGATGCGTTACAGACTGAATGTGCTGTGCTATGGTTCGTGATGTGACTGAGCGATCCGTCACTGCCATGCGCGCAATGTTCTTGTCATCACGTGAAGGCACTGAGGTGGATGTGATCGAACACGTCGGTCCGTCTTACCCTCCTGAATCCAACGTTCACATATCCGCATTACAGTTGTTTGGTTTCGTCCAACACGACTAACAATTTCCCTGAAAGATAATCCACACTCTCGTAGGCCACTATCCTTCCTCTGTCGAACTCGGATACTTGATCAAACGATGATCGCTGTTTACCACGAATCATAATTAATCGTTTTTTTTAAAAACCGCAAGAAAAACCCAATTGCCGAACTTGAAATCGTAGAAAACTTCAATCCTTAAATAGCGCTTTGAAGTGGCGCCACAGGCGCGCGTGATGTGCGTCTGCCCTGAAATTCTAATCGTCTGCATATCTCACCTCCGCTAATGCATGTTGTAAATTTCATGTTATTTGCATACTTCCTTCAGAGTGTTGCATTTACGGTGGCCAGCAGTGTGTTTAAAGAAATTAAATGTGAATACGGTTTCTCGCATTGTGGTAAAAGAACGGTACCTAGAGCCATCCAATTTTGAATAACGTACGTTTTTCCCCGAATATGCGCATCTGGAAGCCCAAATTTGGAAGTTGGAATCTGTTTTATTATCTGTTTCATATTTCATAAAACATGAACGAATTTTTGATGAACAAACTCAACGATTTAAAAGCGAGCAATGGCGACACTCTACAGGAAAAACAAAACCTTTTTATCTCCAGCGGAACTGCGTATCGGCAATTCTAAACGTATGCTCATTTTAAATTATTTTGTGATATTGCTGTCGAACTGAATTTTATGGTTTAAGTGCGAAGAACATGACATTTAATAAATAAAGTTAACACACAGAACGTTAAAAAAAGTCCCTTTGGGCGTAATTTAAAATAATAAGTTTAATATAAGTATAATATAAGTAATAAGTTTAATATTTTTGAGAGTTATAGCTATTCAGATTTATTCGTAATTTTTCTTGAATGCTTTTAATTAAAATGTTTTATTCCTGTATTCTTAAAATATTTAGCGCGAATAAAAATTAGACAGTACAGTACAACAAAGTCCGTAATCCGGAAGTCCATAATCCGGAATGATCTATAATCCGGTTCTCAAAGCCACAACTTTTTTGTATGCTTTACGCATGCGCGTTTGATTTTTTTCCATCCATAATAAAATATGTGGAGATTTTCGAAAACGGCCGAGATTGCAATCTTGTTTTCTTCCCTCCCCCTAAGGCATGCAGTAGCAGGTGCAGTTTACTGCAGGCAGCTTGTCCTAGGAGGTTTCTTATCGTTTGGTTGCTCCTGACATTTCGTTGTTGATTCTTTTGTGGTACAGTGTGCTTTTAAGCGTTAAACAGCAATAAAAGTGAAGGAAAGCTTTCAACAGCAATAAAGGTCCTATAAAAATAACAGAAGTA
The DNA here is from genome assembly GCA_000611955.2 of Stegodyphus mimosarum. Lineage (NCBI taxonomy): Eukaryota > Metazoa > Arthropoda > Arachnida > Araneae > Eresidae > Stegodyphus > Stegodyphus mimosarum. The sequence continues at coordinate 829,891 of KK122374.1, forward strand.
AACAAAATTTCAGTCGTGATCATAATAAAGCCAGAAAGACTTGTTGGTCTAACCTTCAGAATAGTTTTACAAAGAATAGTTAGGGGTCAAAGCCTAATGGAATCTTTGTTAGAAAGTACAAAGGATGTCATTCGAAATCTTCACACCTATTTTCTGCTTTAATGGACGGGGAAGGGAAGAAATTGCTGTAAAACTGGAAAAGTATTTCCGGCGGTTCGTTATTTTGAGGACATAGAATAGCGAAGGGTCTGGAATTCAAAGAGATAAGCTAGGCTAAAATTATCTTTACTGATTCTAAGGCATTTCAGTTAATGTTGCATATTGCGCTGTTCCTTAATCTTCTAATTGGATCCGGCTTATTATTTTTTGCAGACTGTTAGAGCAATTTTGTAAAAATTAAGCTTGAACTTTCGATTATGTCAAAAAGAGTTAAATTCTGGAGCTGCCAAAGAATCTACAAAGCGAAAACATGTTTCGATGGCCATCAAACAAAAAGTGGAATTGCTGCAAAAAATGGATAAAGGCATATCCGTCTCAAAATTATGCGAGGAGTATGGCATTGGAAAGTCGACTGTATGTGACATAAGCAAAAAGAAAAAAGAACTTTTTGAATTTTTTGTGGATTCCGGCACCCCACTGGCAATGAATAACAGAAAAAGGGTTCGTTATGATAAAAGTGACGATCAAGTGGTGATTGAATGGATCAGACAGAGTCGCAGCGAGGGCGTGCCATTGACGGGTCCAATGCTAATGGCTCAAGCCAAAATATTTCATGCAGAAATGAATTTAAACACTGAGTGCACATATTCGACAGGTTGGTTAACCAAATTTAAAAATCGCCATGGTATAAGACAATTAAAAATTTCAGGTGAAAAAGCTTCAGCTGATATTGAAGCTGCTGAAGAATTTGCAGATGAATTCATTGAACTCATTACTAGTGAACAATTATCTCCAGGACAAATTTACAACGTTGATGAAACTGGTCTTTTCTGGCAATATGTGCCGCGAAATACCTTGGCAACCTCTACAGAAAAGGCTCCAACTGGTGTCAAAGATTCCAAAGCGAGATTAACAATTTTAGCGTGCGCAAATGCTGCAGGAACGCACAAGTGCAAACTTTTCGTAATCGGAAAACATGCACGACCTCGAGCATTTAAAGGAGTAACAATTTTCCTCGTTATATATCGCGCAAATAAAAGAGCATGAATGATTGGTTTGAAAATCATATTATACCCGAGGCTCGGAGACATTTGAATTCGGTTGGTTTACCTCATGACTCAAAAATAGTCCTGACTGTTGACAACTGTTCGGCGCATACTTCACTTAAAGTGTTAGTGAAAGATAATGTATCCGTATTATTCTTCCCTCCAAACTGTACGTCTATCATTCAGCCTATAGATATGGGAATAGTGCACGTGCTGAAATGCAAATATAAAGTAGCATTTTTAAAATCTGTGTTAAATTTCTTGAACAATGGCAGGATTATTCAAGAATTATTTAAATATTTTAACATAAAATATGCTGTATGGAGCATCGCAAGATCGTGGGAGGATGTGTCTCCAGATACGTTAAAATGCTTGGCATAATGTATGGCCAGCTACCATATTTCATGGTGAGGACGATGAAGATGATAGACGCGAATTTGAAGGTTTTCGGAGATTGTAAACTAAAGGTGAAATTTTCCAGTTATTGGATTCTGTAAAGAAATGTGGAGAAGCGGTATTAAATGAAGATTATATAACAGAAGTTTTTCATTGCGACGACAATGCCCTAATCATCAATCAATTAACGGATTGCGAAATCTGTAGTATAGTTCTAGATCCAGAAAATACCGCTTCCGATAGTAAAGAAAGTGACAGAGAGGTTATTGAAAACGAAAAAATTTCGATTGACAAATTAGTCGTTATTCTCGATACAGCAATTACAGGACTTGAACAGTGGAACTTTGTAACTGAACAAGAAATTATGTCTGTTTATAGAATTAAAGAGAAAGTATTAGCACAAAAAACGAAGCAACTTAAATAACTTACATTGAAAGAAATGTTTAATAAAGTAAACAAATAAATATTAAGGTTTTTTTCTGTAAAATTTGATACCCTTTAGATCATAATTGCTCTTTATTTCATATTTTTAATTGTATAATTTATGTATGCCATCTTACCAGATTTAAATTGATGATCTATAATCCGGAAAAACCCCTAATCTGGAATCGCTGAGATCTTTGTACTGTAGTAAATCATAAAATGCGTGTACATGTACACTGCGAAAAAAAACAGTTTTATATCACCGTTCTACTGGGCCGATTGACGAAATTCAACTTGCGTTTTTCCTGTCTCGAAAGCGCGACTTAGGATATGTATTAGATTGATACATAACATTATTCTAATATAGGTCCATATTTTGATTCTACTACTAAGTGTGCCAAACTATCAAGTTTTGTAGAAATCGCACGAGTAGTTTTTAAAAAATTAGCTCTCAAAATTTTAGCTCTTCAGTGTTAATTGAATTTCATATATATTTATTAATATCTCTTTTCTTTTATTAAGCTTATTTGATTTCTCCTTTCCCATTTCGAAATTTAGGTTCATTCCAAATAAAATTCGTCCATTTTTTACGATTTATTTTTTAAATTTGTATTTTTAAATAATTTTTATAAATTTTTTGAAAAAAATTTTGAATTGTATAACCTGTAAAATTTTGGCCATCGTCTTGTATTTCTAAGCATATATGCAAAAAATTAATTTTTTTATTCAAAATTTTCTAAGATATACGTGAATTTAAAGTGTGACGAGTTTTGAAATTTGGTGTATTTTTTATAAGCGATAATAACGAAAATATGTTTTGCGCACTTTGTTAAAATTATTTGAAAGTATAAACGCTGACTTTTATTCCGCTCGTGGAGAAAGAGAAAAAGGAAAGGAAAATAGCATGCTATAAATTAAGGAGTTCGCCGAGTGAATTATTCTTGTCGCAAACTGAAAAAAATGCGCCAAGATAAAATTTAAATTTCTTCATAAATTTCTTATCAAAAATTTAAAAATGTAATGTCTAAGTATAATTTTAGTCGTAGAACCGAAATATGGGAGAAAATTGGTATGTTATTTCAAAAAAAGTCCGATTTTGTTTCAAAATACCTATGTTAGAGTAATGCTATATATAAATCTAATATATATCTCAAGTCGTGCTTTTGAGACATGAAAAACACTGACGGAAACTGAATTTCCGTCAGTGTTCTACTGGGCGAGCATTTCGTTCAGCCCAGTAGAACGAGAGATATAGACTCGTTCTACTGGGCGAGCTTGTCAATCAGCCCAGTAGAACGAGAGATATAGAATTATCCTTTTTTTTTCGCAGTACAGTGATTATAACTTGCCTTCAGAATGCTGGCATTAGGATATTAATTCAAAGGATGTATATATGGTGGAAACATTTTCACGAAAACAGATTAATTCTGTACTACAGTGTATTAAAACATAACATAAAAATAACTAACTAACTAAATCTCGGATTTTCAACTGGGGGGGATTTCTCGTTGGAAGGAATTTCAGGTTGAATGCGGTCAGCGTTTTATTTAGCTCTTAAATGTTTAGTTTTAGTTTATTAATTAAAAAAAACTACTTTTATTCAAGTTTTGTATTAACCAGCATTTTCTTGTTTAATTCATGAAACACTTTAAAAATTATATAAATCTAAATAAGTATATACGAAGTTTGGAAAAGAGATGGAATTAATCTTCTAGCAATGATGAACGAAGTGCATGGAGCAAAAAAATTTGAGAACCATGAACTAATTTTTTTCGAAAATCTTTGAATTTGAATCAAGTATATTACGTAAAAATTTGCCTGTTTTAGGGAAATTTCTTGTCACGAATGCGCACCGCCCTGAGTTCGGGTCTGGGTACGTCCTTGCTACAATAAATTCTTTAAAATGTATTGTGTCGAGAAACTGAACGAAAAGATAAGTTAGTTTTTTTGTTACTTTATGCCGTACGCATTAAATAATGTTTAATTTGTAGCTTTCTTGCATTCTGAAAATACAGGCCGATCACTGTCACGCATTATTAAAACAGCTCTCTGATGCTAAAAGCTGTATCCAACCGAGTCCCGAAATTCCATTATTGTATATAAGAAGCACACCACCTTAGGATTTAACATCAGCCTATATTCTTAAGGCTCATTTACTTTTTACGTGATGATTTCTTATTCAGCAAATGCAGTGAGCACTAAAGATAGATTCAATTCAGAAGGTACATTGTAACAGGAAAAAAAATATTAGAAGAGAGTTTTGAAAAGAAATTCTTAACTCTGAAAAAGCAGAGGCGCAGCTGTTATCATAAAACATTAGCCATAACATTATGATCATAGCAGATGTATTATTAAATCATGGTATGTGCAAGTCATGCCAGATTCTAAAACTAAATGCTTAATGTATACTTCTATAAAACAATAAAGAACAGTCGTTTGAAGATGTTTTTAAGCATAAGTTGGAAAAACTGAATTCTGCAATATGCTATCAAAAACTCAAAAATCGGGGAAAAAAGGAAGAAGAAGAGGAAAGAAAAATCACATGCAATATTTTGAAAATATTTATTCAACAATTAAGTGCTAGGAATGAATGGAAAAAATGCGTATTTCACTTATGTTCAAACCAATTCGTTTAAATAGAGATGAGATCTTAATTGGAAATTTTTAGTTCCTTCAAAAGCACTAGAATATACCACAGTAAGAATTACCTTTGTTAGAGCACACCAACTTTGTACTGAAGCCATGTAATTTCCTTTTGTTTTGTCAGGAATACTTGTGTTTGACTAACTCGATACTAGAGGGCGAGCATTTCTTGTAAACTTCAGATCAGATCAGATCAGTTGCATGGTGTCGGCAGCATATAGTAGATCTCCTACTTTAACTGTCTCTTTTGAGATTTGAGCCCTTAGGCGTTGGTAAATTAATAAATGAGGGCGAAACCGCCCCGCCTTATCGGCGAACTAAAGCTAGCACTGGTGTGCGAAAGATGATGTTTGTAAATAAATAATTTGCATCTGGGAAAGCTGCGCGAAAGCTGGTTGGCTCAGAGTGATCACGTGAGGGGTCACCCACCTCAAAATTGGCTCGGAAGATTGCTGCTTAATTCGTGGTGTTGACAAAATAAGATGTTAGATTTTTAACTGGTAAGGGTGCTATTACTGACAAAAGGTAGTCTAGAGGAGAGATTGAGGCATGATATCGGTTGACACACAAGTTCACATTCTCGTACACTGTTCACATTTATGTAACTGGAAAGTTTTTTATGGTGTTTCACATCAGCTCGTAGTCGAGGTAAGGTATGAATTTATTTATCACAGACAGTAATAGTTCACTAGTTCAGGGTTCACTTGATGACTATATTATTCACTGTTTACAGCTCAATTTATATGAGTATATATTAAGTTGGTGCGAAAAAACGAAATTTTAATTTCGATCAATTTATGATTGGCGGGGTAATGTCACGTGAGGGGTCACCCTCCCGTGAATTGACCTCGGCAAATGCTGATTCAAATAATGAAGTATTTGAGCTTTGACAAGTTAAACATAGTTCATTTTATGTAAAATTAACACAAAGTCTCTTTATTTAAGCTTTGCAAAGTGAGAAACATTGAACAAAGTCCTTGTTAATTATAAACACTTCACCATTTGGTGTTATGGAATATGCTTCGGGGTCTTTTGGCTGCATTTTCAGTAGTGGGATCGTAATTTAGTAGATTTCTAACATGATTATGACTTGAATTTTTAATTTTACTATAGAAATTATGGCAGGTGGAGAGTATTTGGTCATCTATCGGTCTCATCTTTAGTTCTTTATGGATTTGAAGATTGCGGATGTACCACGGTGAGTTCAAGATTTGTCTTAGGACTTTGTTTTGGAAGATTTGTAATTTTCTTCTATAGGTTTTGTAAACAGTAGCCCATACAGGAACCGCGTAGAGTAAGATTGGTCGTAGCAGCGTAATGTAGAGTTTTTTCTTTATATTGACGTTTAACTTTGATTTTCGGCCGATTAGGGGCAGTATTGCCATTTTTGCTGCTGTGGCTTTCATTATTATCTTCGTAACATGTTCTTTAAAGAGAAGTTGTTCGTCTAAGATTACACCCAAATATTTGGCGCTTCGGACTATAGGGACTGGCTGATTGTTGATTTTTATATTGATGTTTACTGGCGTGTATTTTCTATGTCTTCTGAAAAGTAGGATATTACTTTTTGTTGGGTTGATTGTGAGTTTCCAGGTATTAAGATAATGGGTAACATTATCTACTGCAAGGTTCAATTTGTCCACTGCTAATTGAGGTTTGAGGGATTTAGTTACTATTGCCGTGTCGTCAGCATATTTGAAAATTTTTGCATTTAATGGAGTTGGCATATCATTTATGTAGATGCTAAAAAGTGTAGGTGCTAAGACGCTACCTTGTGGGACGGAACTTTTGATTTTTCTTCTTGAGGATATTGCTGAATTAATTTTAACCTGAAAGGTTCTATTTTTCAGATAGCTTTGGAGCAGTTTAATGAAGTTGAGAGGCAGTCGAGCAAGGTGTAGTTTGAAGAGCAAGCCTTCGTGCCACACCTTGTCAAAAGCCTTCTCAAGATCTAGTAAGCAGGTAGCGACAGTATTTTTCTTCGAGAGGGCATCAGAGATATCTTCTATTACATTAAGTAATTGGTGAACGGTGCTGTGACCCGCTCGAAATCCAAATTGATTATTGCTGATAATATTATAGTTTTCTAGGTGTGTAAGTAACCGCTTTTGCAGAATCCTTTCAAATATTTTCCCTAAGCTGGGGAGCAGAGAAATAGGGCGATAAGAATTGACATCCTTAGGGTTTTTCCCTGGTTTAAGAAATGTGACTATCTGTGCATGTTTCCACTGCTGTGGGTAATAATTTTTCCTGATGCATGAGTTTATAATATTACAGATTAGCACATAGTAATTATTTGGTAGCATTTTTAAGGCTTGATTAGATATACCGTCATATCCTGGGGCTTTTCTGGGCTTGAGTTTTCTCTTGTAAACTTATCTACCCTGCTGCTTAAGTACACCCGTCCGAATCACGCATGCGCATTCGTGTTCGTGACTGCGATTGCCCCGGGAAAACAATTTCTGCTTTGTGCTTCTGGTCCACTAACAAGGATAATATGCATTTAGACTTCTAATGTAGGAAAACTGTAGAAAAATTGATCACCGTTACTGCCTTCCTACTGCTGTTAATAATACGTTTTAGCTATGCAAGTGAAGTCCTTTTAAATCTCTGGTTCAAGTTCCAATATTGTTATCATTCACTTCCGGACCATATGGTAAAGGAAAAAAAAAGTAGCGAAAGTTCAGAGATGCATCTTTAAGCCTTTTTTTTTTTTAACTTGCTTTAATTTTTATGTAGAGCTTAAGTGTATAAAATATTTAGTTATTAATTTTTTGGTATCTTTAATTAAATATTGCATCTTTTTCTTTTAGGTAATTACATATTTCAAAAATACTATTTCTGCGGTCTGGTGCAGTGAACGAACTTTCTGATCGGTTGTTAATTCCGGTTAAAGGGTATGCTGTTCTGAATGAGAGAAGACAAACCATTGTATTGGCTCCAGTGTTCTGTTCAAAGCTTTTCCAAACAAATGGGACCATATTAACCATTGGATCTATTAACGGAAATCAACTATATTAGGTAAATTCAATGTACCCTACGTTGATATTTTACGCAGCATTTTGTCATGCACACTTTTTTTAGACATTTACGTTATATAATGCTGCTGTAAACGTGTATTTACTTTCCGACTTGGTTCTTATTTTTATTTCCTTTTAACTAAAAACTGTGTTTCTGAATTTACAACAACCGACGAAAAACTATAAAAATTCAAATTTATATGTTTTAAGTAAGACGGTTGTTGGGAACTTAAATCCAATCTGTGAATTAAGGAAACAAAACTGTAAATTAAGGAATGAAATCCTGGTCACTTTTTTGCGATGTGCATGTATTTTGTGCTAGGCTTAAGAAAGGAATATATGTTGTCTGAGTCAAAGCTTCCGTCTGTTCCTACTGATACAGAGCTGTGAAATAATACAACCTTCATACTATTGACGCGCCATCTATGTTAAAGAAATTCGAACCGTAGTTGTCGAGAAGCTTCGTTGCTGTGAAGTTGTGTCGTTATACGTTCTGCTGTAGCGAAATTTGCTTCAGTTCTAGGTTAGTGGTTATTTCTTCGTGTTTGCGTGTATGTGATATTGATAGATTTTTCTATAAATCGTACATCAAAATATTTTTTTAAGTAATTGTGTTGTACTTAAAAGAAATAAGTAAATATTTCGCGTCCTTACGATTTATGTGAGAGGGTAGTTAAAAAAAGATGTTTTTTTTGGGGGGGTAATCGATTCATCATGAACAAGTATATTAATAATATCTATGTATTGTTAAATCTTTGGGAGGAGAAAGAAGGTGTTTGAAAGGGTTATTATGTGTTTCAAGAATGTAAAGAATTTTAAATTGCAAATGTGAAAAAATTATGTTGTTTGAGATATTTTGATCGCTGAATAAGTACGTCCGGAAATTAGAGCCAATGTCGAGTTTTTTGTCCTTCGAATATTACCCATTTTCTTCGAATACTACCCTATTTCTTTCGAAATCCTGAAACCAGTTCGATTTTTCCATGCAAATTTCATATAAAGTACAAATATTATTTTTGTTTCTGTTACGAATTTCAAAACATAAGAAATTTTAAAAGTACTAACGGAGTATGATATTCTTTTATACTTGTCTAACTAAATGGCGGGAATGTTATACTGTATTTCAGTATATGGAAAATGTAGGTTATCATACTCAGTGCATTTTATTGCGTTTATAGTGTTATTTCAAATTCTCTTTCTACGCATTTAGTTGGTGTGTAATGAAATATGATTGTGTATGCAATAATTTTACATTACAGTGTGTTTACTTTATATAATTTAATACCCTTTATAGAATATGGTATGAGAAATGTAGTGCAATTAGTTTTAGTCTTCCAAGATCCTGCAGAATATTATTATGATTTTGGATGTATACATGGCTGTAATTTTTCTCAACAATTTTTTATTCATAAAAAATTTTGATATAGATAAATTATCCTCCAGGATTGGCATTTTTTCTGTAAAGCATGATATGCTTTGATTTAATGAGCAAGCTTGTATTTATTAGCTTATTAATTTTAGCTGTTATGACTTGAATTAGATTTGTATCATAATAATCATGTATTTTTTTAAATTAGGAAAGTAAGGTGCTAACTTAAAGTACTTATATGTGCTAATATTAAAAATGTTTCCCATGCAAACAGTGACTAAACTGGCAAGAGCTAAACTGTGAACCTCAGACTTACTTCCTGGAACTGTAACTGGAGAGACTTGTTGCTTAGAGTTTTCAAGGTTTTTCTCACGTGGGACCTGAATTTGAATCAACTTTTATATAAATTTTTCCACAAAATCATTTCTTCTAATCTTTCTTCTTTCTTATCATTTCTTCTTTCCTTTGAATGCTTTGGCATAATAAAATATACTTAAGTGTCGGATACCGATTTCAAAACTCGGCTATATATCGATATTCCTAATACTCAGAACTCAAATTAATGTACAAAGTATTAACACAACACTTTTTATATTCTTTATAGCATTAATAATTACGATGGTTATATTTTAAAACGTCTAACTACGAATATGAAGACAATTTTCTTGTTAAATTCAAAACATAAGAATATACTTTCCTGTTGCCAGACTCAGAATTACTTTACAAATATTAAACACGGGGAGTTATATTGACAATGATATGCGTATATAAATTTAACACTCAGTTTTCTACACTTTATCTTATTCAGCAGGTACCACAGAAATATTTTAAGCTGCATTAAATTTTAGATGATTACCCATTGTAAAAATTAGAATTTTAAGTTTCTGTTTTTATTGAGAAAAATTCAAAACATTCTGTTACAAATGAGTGCTTTTTGTTCTCTATTTATATTAAAAAAACTGTGCATAATTCGAGTTGCACTTTCGTAAGATTTGAAGTTATTTTTTGTAAGCTAAAGGTGTTTCTAGGTGTTAGAAAATATCTAAAATAGAGGGAGCTATTAAGAATTGGCTTGCGAATCCTATTAAATTAAACTAAAACTTTACTCTGGTTATATAAAATCTAAAATTTAATACTAATAAGCCTGTGATTTAGTTTTAAACAACATTGTATCCTAAAATTTGATAATATAATGAACTATCTCTAAGATTATTGCCTATTGTTCCATATGATTCCTTCTGTAGAGGTGGTAATTTTAGAGAAGATAGTCATTGATGGCAATTATTAATTTGTATAAAAACGTATTCTGTTGAAAGCTCTTGAAGTCTGGGAAAGAAAAATTCTTACATGTGATATATGTAGGTTATTAATAGAGTTATAATAATAAAATTACAACTGAATTGGAAAGAATAGTGTATCAATACTAAATTTCTTACAAAATTTCGTATTCAAATACTGTCTGAACACTTACATTATTATAGTGAAAGTGTCTCATTACTTAAACTACCCAATGCTAACTTTTTAAAGTAGCTTCTACTTTTAGGTAAATTTTTTAAGGTAGTTTTATTTTGTTGAATATTTAATTTGAAACTCTGCATTATAAAACAGGCATATCATGCATGGAATTTTCACCTTTATTGTAAAAAGTGAAGAATCAATCCAAAAAGAATTAAGTTTCAATAAGCAAAAACTAAAAGGGCACATCTCTGAAAAAATTTTGAAAATTTCACTATCAAATGCTATGCTTTGATATAGACTTATCTTTGAATTCCTAGTTTGAGAACACCATTCCATCAAAAATTTCAGCTGAACTGAAGTTAGATTAATCAAAGTTTTCTTGTATATTACAGTATGGCAATTAAGTAATCGGAGTATATTTAAGAAATAGAAAAGATGTAGTTACATAAATGCAACTTACTGTCACTGTGCATATGTGACAAGTATTCAAAGAAGTCTTGTAAAGGTCTCTTTTTGGTAGAGCTGAGCTCTAAAAGTAGATATATTTCTTTTATGTCAAAAAAAATTTTCCTTTGAGAAGCAATTTTAGTTTGGGAAAAGTGAAAGTAATTCTAAGGCAACAAATCTGGAGAATGTGACTGGCTACACAAATTTATTTTCGGCCAGAAACAGCTTGACCGGCTGGAAGATACATTATCATACAATACAACGCTTGGTGGTTTCTGATTCGATAGTGTAAAACTAAAAAATCTCCTGCTTAATTCTGAGCTATTTAAATCAGCTGTTCAGCCAAACATTTAAAACTGCAGATTGTTTTAACTCTTCACTTTGTAAGATAAACCTAATACCACCATTCGAATAATCTAACTCCTGTGTAATCTTCCCAGTACAGAGGGAAATTATCATCTTCTCTTGGGCTTAGATTCCAAGAATACTAAGGGAATACATATAATAATAGTAAATGAACATTGGCTTACAGTATGATTTGATTGTTTACAAAGTAATGCATTAATAAAACTAATGTGCTTAAGAATGTAATATTTTAAATATTTATGGATCAAGTATTAAATTAGAGACTAGTAACCTAGCTCCTAATTTAAGTGGGCCTCACCACTGGCCTACTGGTTAAAGATTACTGCAGAGTTGCCAACTCTCTCGATTTAGGCGGAAGACTCCCAATTTCTGATCGCACTTCCGCCAACCTGATTTTTAGCATATTTCTCCCGACTTTCTTTTATTCTTAAAATTTCTTGCAATTTTTATGAAGCTTGACTTAATACTTCTCTATTTCCCAAAAACCCCCCCCCCTGATTTTTGGCATCTGAAAGCGTGTTTTCCCCCCTCTAGATGCATATAAAATAAACCAAAGTCGTTTCATCACTGATTTGGTACGTTTCTGCTTTGTGTATGAGAATCCGAAATGCATGCCCAGAAAATATAAGCGTAATCTCTCCCAAAGTAAAAAAAAATCACTTGACAAGGAACACATTTTCTGATTATTATTATTATTTTATCTTATGAAGAACGAATATTTATATTTTTGTCTTTGGACCTTGACAAAGCTTTTTCCTTTTTTGTGCATTCTATTTTGCCATCATACGATGTTCTTAACACAGTTCCATACTCAGAATTACATTAATTTATGTTTTGCAATCAATGATTAGTGATCTGCTTAATAAGTATTTAATGATTAAGGAAGCTGATTATTTTTCTATTATTAGAAGGTACAAGTAATAAAGCTTTTTTTTTTTCCCTACGTGTAAGTAGTTTTGCATTTAAGAAAAAATAACTGAACTTTCAGATATTAATTAGAACCATTTAAATTTAATTTATTATTAAAAACATATTTTTATTATTTAAAAAATACATTTGTCATTGTGAAAATTCTCCCGATTTCTTAAAAAAGTATCCTGATTTTTCACTGTCGTAGGTTGGCAAGTATGCTACTGAATACTGATAGTTCTTCTCCAGGCTCGAAACCAGACGAATGGGCTGGATGCACTTTCATAGTTTACCCACGTTAAATTTGAATGTGAACCATTTTTTCCTTAGAAAGTCTTAGAAGCATCCTTCCCTTTTGGTAGATAGCTCTTGTAATTCAGATAGCAGAATCTAATTTATATTCAGGTAGCACAACCTAACGTAAGATAATGTGATGAGACTTTGGAGAAGAAGATAGAATTGTAAATTTAATTTAAGATTAAAACAATGTCAGATTTTTTAATAAAGAACAAAACTTTGATTTCTAAAATATTGCAAATTCGAATATTATTAATACGTTTGCTAAATATCTATACATGTGGAATGTTAGTTCTTTGAATTATCCTCGTGCAGTATTTGTTTGGATCTATTCTGGAGACGGGAGAACTGAGACTGTCATTATTCCTGCAAGTGTGTAGGAGTGCCATTCATGATAGCAACGGATTTCACCATCGAAAATTATTTTTGGCTGTGCTTACTGTGTAACCCACTCTTTGGATGACTGCTGGACATGCTTTTTTCATCTGAGCAGTACCTGAGAGATCTGTAAGCATTTCTGAAGATGTTCATCAGTTTACCAGAGAAAGGGTCAGTAGAGCAACTGAGAAGATAAAAACAAGGTATAATGCTAAGTGGACATAAAGGGAATTCTAAAAAAGATATCGGGGTTGTTTATATAACCTTAAGTGTCGTTGAAGGATCTCTCTAGTTGCGGACATCCTGGGAGGAATTTTCTCATGTGATCAAGAAACTGAATAAATTAGTGGTGCATATTGAGAGAATTCTTTTGTCAACCCAAAGAAGGGTAGTATGGTAAACTTGCGTCTTATTTTGGCTCTAAAAGTTAATTTTTCTTAGTCATGGGATGATTATATCACCAGGGATGTGCAGTTGTTAAGGAGGTGGCAATGTTGTAAATTTCTATAAATATTTAAATCTTATTAGGGTGATAGTTTTAGGCTTCTTATTTGTTGCCACATCTTTTGTATTTATGTGTTTATTTTCAGTATAGAATTGTAGGCCTTTCAATTTTTAAATTATGTTTAAATTGAAATGTTTTAAATTTAGTTTATCTCGTAATATATAAAATTATTGTTAAAAAACTCAACTGTATTAGACATTGTATTTGACCTTGACTAACTCTAATACAAGGAATGGGCAAAAACAACAGTGCAATCAGAGTGATTTAAATATTTATAAATTTAACAATATTATTAAGAAATATGCATATTTGTCTGCTCTTATCATTAATTGTGCATAGATTATTTTTTGCATTTATCTGCCTTTAAAACAGAAAGTAAAATGAATTTGGCTATGTGTTTAATATGTGATAAAATTGCATGCATTTGAAAAGCAGGATATTTTTTGATGAAGTTGTGTGGTTGGTTTGTGGGACATTTGTTATAAGAAGCATTTGTATGTGAGGCACTAGTGTACGAAGGATACTCATCTGTTTTCAGGACCAGATTCAAAAATGTATTTATGTTTGTAGGTATGTATGGAAATATGTGTTCATGTAGACATGCATATATGCATGTATGTGTATATATACACACACTTATATGCACATTCATACATTTTTGAATAAGGTCCCAAGAACAGAAGAATGTCATACAGAGAATATGCCCTTCGAAGTTACTGCAATTTACTGGTAAAGATTACAAAATAAACTTGCATGAAAAATTTCCTAGATTAGAAATTAAGTTGCTCTGTCAGGTATTATAATTTTTATATATTTCGCTGGGATTTGTTTTATTTCCTTTTTTCTTATGTTATTTCCGGCTGGTACAGTGGCTAGTGACGCTGGCTGCTAAACTGATGTGCTTAGGTTTGAATCCCAGAGTTGGCATGAATGTTTATAAGCATATAGTATCTATGCGACAATGGAAGTGCTCAAAACACATGGCAGCCGAAAGCCCTATTGAGAGGTTTGGTGGTAACGAAAGAGACTCTAAGGCCACCTTCCCTGTGTGTTCTTCCTCAAAATTGGGGTGGAATTGCACAGTGAGGTAGGGTTATGCTTGTATGCCAATGATGAAATTGAAAGAAAAAAAAAACCTTCTTGGCCCTTTTTTTTCATCATAATTTGTCTAGAAGGGTAATAATAAAACCTGTGATTCATTATTATACTCCCATAGCATGTACTGAGCATTCTGCTGTATCAATAGTATTGGGGGGGGGAATTTCCTTCCAGAAACTGACAGATTGACTGCCAGTATATTTCATGAAAAGCTAATTCAGTATTAAAATAAAAAATTCCAGAATATATTTTAGTTTTGACTTCCATATTATAAATAAACTAGCCTGATGTCAGTTACTGCCTGATGGCAATTAAGTTAGATTGAGAGTAATGTATTTAACAACTGAGAGAACGATACCGCTGAAATCCTTCTCTTATAACGATGCAAAAAATGATTTATAGTCACACATTTTTCAGTCTGATACGATATGGAACCCACATAAAAATGTTCCATAGAAAAATAAACTAATTCTTTCTCTTATATCAGCAACAACAGCACACAGTTTTTAATGATTTTCGCCTCACTAATCAAATGGTCATAAAAGCTCAAGCTCCTTCCAATATTTTGCCTATATTCAATTTTGGTCGATTAAATGTAGCAAAAAAGTTATCATAATTGATTAGAAATCAATAATGTGAACAAACACACACACATTCTTCTTTACATTTATAGATTTCATAAAACGTACAAATTTTTGATTAACAAACTATATGATTTGAAAGCAGCAGTAGCAGCACTTTTCGAAATAAAGCAGTTTTATCTCCAATGCACGGGACGGTTGCTGCTCGGAAAAATGAGTGCAGAAATGATTGTTTTTAATTAATATCTCAGCTGATTAAAGTCTTATGCAGTCGAAATGGCTTCCCAAGAATTTTTGGAATCAGGAATAATGTATTTAATGTTTGACAATGCTATTTTTATTTCATTATAAAACTTAGAAATTTTTTTTAACAAACTTTATGATTTGAAAGCGAGCAGTGGCAACAACTTTAGAAATAAAGCAGATTTTCGTCTTTAGCTTGGGAGACTGTTGCCTATCGGAAAAATGAGGGTGAAAATTATCATTTGTTTAGAGTTGTTAATTAATATCTCTGAGTTTAGCAATTTTTTTTTTAAAGTGGACATCAACCATTTCCAGGACTCAGAAAAGAATTGTAGAAAGTTTGGTGATGATAGCTATAGTAGTGACTGAGTTATTAGTGAACAAACACACACACTTTCTTCTTTTTATATATATAGATTATGAGAAATGCTAACAATTTTTCAGAGTTCTTCATTGAAATCTTACTTTTATGATGTAAAATAAAATATGTAAATTGTGTAAATCTGAATATGAATATTAAATGAGTGAATGCATTCATAAAGAAGGGAGACGGTGCTACTTTTTTCTTAGAACTATCTGGGTTGTTTATTTTATGCAAATTTAAACGAACATTTAATTTCATGAATTGCAAAATGTTTTAAGTATTAAATCTTTTTTTTTTTAATCTTAAACCATATATTTTGTATTAGACTATTAATTATTGACCTTCATTATACTTATGTTGTTATTTTCCAAATTTTTAGTCCAGAGGGGCAGTTTGCCCAGAAGGATTATTAATTTCGCTTTCGCATTTTGCGTTGGATCACTAAAAACGGCGTATCACTTTTCAAATTGTTGCCACCAAATATTTTCGCCCTGTGTTAAAAAAATTCAGTAATGAAGAGTCTGCATAAATATGTGTATGTTTCTTGCGTTGTGATAAAACAATGGTACCTAGAGCCATCAAATTTTGAAAAACGTAATCTTCAACCGAATATGGGCATCTAGAAGCCTTAATTTAAAATTTGTTTTATTATCAGTTTCATATTTTGTAACACTTTAGCAAATTTTTTATTGACAAAATGATTTGAAAGCGAGCATGGCAACACTGTATGAGAAAAAAAAACATTTTTATCTCCAGCCCGCAAGACTGTGTATCAGAGATTCTGAAGATATGCTCATTTAAAAATTATTTTGTGGTATTGTTGTTGAATTTTATGATTTAAGTGCAAAGAACTTGATATTTAGAAAACAAAGGTAACACACAAGACATAAAAAAAAAAAAAAAAACTTTAAGTGTAATTAAAATTAA
>KK122374.1:846530-906442 GCA_000611955.2 Stegodyphus mimosarum
TTAAGTGTAAAAATTAAGCTTTCAGATTTTTAAAAAAAAAATTTTATTAGTTATTTTTATCATAATTTTGATATGTGGATTCTTTTTCTGTTATGAGATATAAAAATTATTTGCATAAATTTTGAAGAAATATCTTGCATTGTAGTAAAAGTGAGGTTATGTTACTTAATGTTTTTAAGAATGAGCTGAATATGTGTGTAAAGTATTGGGAATTAAAAAAAAAAGAAGAAAGTTGGTAAATTCTTGGGTTACTTGAATTTTTATAAATTTAAATTTCAGATTAATATTTTTATGGTGTGAATATTGCATTAATTTTTTTGGTTGTATTCAGTGTCATAAAAGTTTGATTTATAAAAAGTGATATGCAAAATTTTAGTGTAGTGCATTGTTTTGTAATGATATGCCTTTTCTATTTACATTTTCTTCTTCTTTTGCTTTGCAGAAATTATTGGCTGATTTTTTTCCTACCTGGAGTAAAACCAGCACTGTCCAAAGATTGAAGTCTACCATAGGAATTTTTATCTATGTGAGAAATTTAAGAATTTCTAATGGAGGACAACAACAAGCCAGGTTCATCTTCTAAAAGAGATGACGAAGATGATGAGATATATAGAACTGTAATGACATGTGGTATGTATTATAGTAAATTCAAAGTTTTTACAGATTAAAAAAAATTATGAATTGAACAAAATTATTCCTATGATTAAAAGGACTTCTCCCACATAAGACAAAAACGATGACAAAAAAATGCTTTCATATAGGATGGCATTACTAATGGGCATATACTGGTTTCCAAAAATTAAGGAAAAACTACAAAAATAGTGATAATTTCATTCAAAAAAGCCAATCTCTATAAAATTCGAATATATTGTCAAATAAGAATTGCAGAGTAAAACTGCAGTATGCGGATTAGTACCCTGCAATCAAAATGCATCATCTGCGAGGAGCATAAAATTACATGGTTCATGCAACCGTGTAGATTTCACTGTGATACTGAGATAAGAAAACTAGAATAACCAGTTTGTAACAATGACTTCCAGGCATCATTTGCTCGAATAACTGGAATGGAGAGCTATTGGGAGACTAGAGGCAGGACAAAGTCAGACAAAAGTGATCAGGTGGCTAAATGCGAGTCTTTCTGTGGTTCATAGACTTTTGCAACAATTTTTAACCACAGATTTGACAGTCAGAAAGTTCAGCTAAGGACGAAATTGCTGCGACGAGTGCTGATGACCGACATTTGTTGTCATGCTCATAAAAGAATAAAATCTGAACTCATACTTTCTCTTGCTGCAGCCACCAGAAGGTTATTGTCAACATCAACCATGTGTACAAGGCTACACAAAGGAGGTCTGTGAGGCAACCAGCCATTTGCGTGGTTCTCGCATCACGTCATAGCAGGGAACATTTGAGGTGGCCACGTTCATCGGACAGCTGATCAGTGGAGGGCCATTCTCATGGATTAGTCTCCAAAGCAACAGTAGACAATATTTGATTTGGAGAGAACCGGGAACCCTTTATCATCCATCAAACATCCATGAAAGAAATACTTGTGGAGGAGGTAGTTTCTGTGTTTGGGATGATATCTCTTTGGGTGGATGCACAGACTTCCATGTCTTTCTACTTGGAATCGTGAATGCTCAGGCCTATAGAGATGATATCCTTTATGCTTATGTGCACCCTAATTCTGGGGTAAAATAAGGTGATGGTTTCCTCTACAGGACAACAAGGCTCGCATCATGGACGATTATCTTCAGTACATGACGTGGCCAGCTCAATCAGTGGACTTGAATCCTTCAAGCATGTTTGGGAGGTAACGTGTAATCTGCTCTCAAGCCTTTTCTTCAGACCCTTGCCATGCTTGCAACTGCTTTGCAAGAGTACACTTTCTACAGAACTGATAGACTGCATAATTGACAGCATCACACCTTGCTGTATGTGTTGTATTACTTTTACGGGAGATCATACGCCATATTGAAGATAATTTTCCTATACCAAACTGACACATCCGATTTGTTCATTTTATACATATATTTTATACTTTACTGTGTATTGTATACTGTGGGTCAGTTTTATTAAGTGCTACATGTAACTTTTTGAATAATCGTCATTTTTGTGATTTTTCCATAATTAATGATAACCAGTATAAAAGAATATAGTAATTTAAAAAAGGAAGACAGGGGGCTAAACCATAAAATGTATTTTTGTTCTTATAGGTACCATCTGACTTCAGTGCACATTCCAAAACTTTTGGGATTCGCAATGTATTTTTCATAAGCCCATTGTTTGATTTTGAAAATATGTGTGTTAATATGTGATGGGAAGGGAGAATTTTAATTAATGTAGTTTTGGACACAATTCCAAAAGTGATGTAAAATTAATTATTAGCTAATACTTTTTCACTTATATTTTTTTCACATATTAGGTATATTTGTATTTGCTTACTATGAAGTCCACCAATGGGTGAAAAACTGTAAAACTCTGGTTGTTTAAACCAGCTTTAAATCCTGGTGAATGGGCTGTCTATATGGGTGTTTTTATATTTATCACCTTCTTTGATAAAAAAAAGTTAAAATTGATTAAAAAATGTTAAATTTTTAATTTGTTATTTTTTCAAAAGAAGATATGAAGTAATTCCTTTGCAGGCCTAAGGAATATGTGTGTGAATTTCCTGGCCATGTTGCACATCAATGCCATGAGGCACCAAGGCAGTGAAGATATGAAATATGGCCTTTCTCAGATAAAATGCAATGAATATGAATGCATGAATTACAATTGTGTAACTTCTTGGTCAGTAGTATGACTGGTCCCTTAACATTTCTACGTCATTATCTTTTGAAAAGGAAGAGTGTACCAATCTGTTAAAATTGCAGCTGTGAAACAAAAATCCGCCTGTTCAGATTTTCAACTTTTCAAAGCATACTGTTTTTTTTTTTTTTTTTTTTTTTTTTTTTTCAGTGGATTTAAATACTTGTTATTTATATATAGGGCTTGGAAGCTGATATAAGTATAAATTCATTTTCAGAATTTTATTGCTCTATATTGGATTTTAATTATAAATATGTTCAAAGTGATTGTAACTAATTTGATTACTTTTTAATAATTTGATAGTATGCATGATGTATTTGTTTAGTGTTACCTTTGTAGGGATTTTATGTATTTTAATACATTATTGTCATAAAAATTTGAGAAAGTGTTCAAGAGAAACCAAGTAAGTGTTCTCAGAATGAAATGAAATTTTATATATGTGACTGCAACAAGAAGTAGGTGGTTTCAGAACCAAAGCAAAAAGAATCATTCTGTACAGGAACAATGGAAATGTGAAATGAATGGAGTTTCTCATATCCTGTTGGATCACTTCTAGTGTGAATATATGATGTGAGATAGGCAGGTGTTTAAACATCCTGTATTTGTCCTTGCATCATCTGATTCAACAGTTGCTATAAATGCACTTGTAATTCTATCAGATTTTTAGGTTATCTAATTTGTTGTTCCAAATGATCTCAGACTGCTTGATCAATCACGGATCTGGGGATTGGGCAGGCCAGGGAAAAATTGTACCTTTGAAACCTTTGCTGTATGTAGCCAAGCATTATCCTGTTGAAAAATGCTACTTGGGTGCCATGAGTGGCAGTACATGTAGCTGAATGATGTCACGAATGTACCACTGCTCTATCATGGTGCAGTGGATCATATTTAAAAATGATCAATGTCACATGCAACAATATGCTGTTACACCAGCTATGGGAATATAGTGCACACTGTAAAGCGGAAGCAGAACTGAGGTGTTCATTATGGGACTTCAGCACACATACATAGTTGTTATCATCACCCAAACTGAATCTCGATTCATTGCTGAAGACAGCAGGTTGCATTCAGTTACAGTCTCATCCCGTCCTATATAATACTGCAGAAAGAGGCATCAAAACTCTGTTGATCTTAGGTCTTGTATCCTCTAGACCAAGAAGTGCATCACTTAAAGAAGTTGCTCCAGGGCAGGAGAGATGATGCTAAAAATGCCAGTTATGGAAGTCACTAACTCATAATTAAAATGTAAAATAGAATGTATGAATATATGAAATTCTGCAGTCAGCTGGTGGTGGGTGGGTGCCATTGGCAGCACACATAATGGGACTGCAATATTCAGTGTGTTTCAGCGTTGTGTCTTGAGATTGCATAGCAAATACAGGGGCTCGTATTGAAAGTACTGCCTGTTTCTGGATGGTTGACAATGATGCATCCGATTTGTCAATTTTTGAGTGTTTGGAAGTTGATAATTTTGATGGAATTTATCAAATTAGCATTATCAGAATTATGGAAAGCAAAATTTATGGAATTACAGGTGTGGTACAGGGACAAGGTTCACATTAAATTAAAATTTTTAATATTATTTTTTGAAAACTCAATGAAAAAGTGAACTTACATCCTTCTTTACAAAAATTAAACTAGCTTACTGAGAATTAATTATGCTTACATAAAACTAAGGTGACTTTTGATTGTGTTGTGACATCATGCTTATTCATTTTTTGTGCTAAATCGCACTATTTGGCAACAAGGTATATGCTAATGTAATTATAATGTAAAAATGGTGTACAAATGTTGTACACCATTTTACATTATAATACAAGTGAATGTAAATGTGATTATAATATAAGAATGGTATTACAAATCACTTGAATTTTTTTTAGGAAAATTTTTTTCTGAAATTTTAAAACATTCGGGTTACTTGAGTGCGAGATAATCAGGCTTATACTGTGTCCTGTTATTCTTGATTTATATGTCTTGCATACAGTTCAAATGTTTTGGCTATAGTTTGATGATTTTATCTTATCTTGTTTATATGTGTATTAATTATAACAGTTGTTTGAATGTTATAAAGCATTGCAATGCCAGGCGGTATGTTGGTGCCTGCGCTTCTGCAATATAGGCACGTGACCTGTAATATTTATCAGAGTCATCATTGTCAGTATATGAGAGAGTCTGTCAGGTGGCTATATGGAAGCCATGAGTTAATAACTTTTTAATTGAATTTGAGATGTTGTGAGATCAATAAAGGCAGTTAAAGACCACTAAAGTGTTAATGCATTTTGTGATAATGCTTCTATTCGGAAAAACGCAAAACTTTCTGGTTGTATATAGGTATATGTATATATTTACTAGACCATTTTTTTGGTATTAAGAAATTTAATGTTTACTAGCCATTTGAATTTTTAGCATAAGCTCATTTCAGCAAGAAACCATACCCATTTCAGCAAGAAATACCTTTCTTGCTGAAATGGGTACCCTTCTTAATTTGATGTATGTGCATGTACAAATAAATAAGAAAAAGAGAGAGACAATTTGCTTCAAGCTTTTCATTGTTTCAAACTTTTTATTTGAGTGTTCATTTTTATCATCAGTTTGATACATATATGCTATATTTTTAAGAAGATATTTGTGTTAATTTACTGCAGGATTAATGTGTGCTTATGGTTACAGTTTTCACCTAAGTGTTGTTGATGGATTTGTGTCATGAAGTTTTTTTTTTTGTATTTTATAATGTGCTTTTAATTTTTTGGTATATGGAATTATAATAATTTTAATATTCTAAAACATAAAATCTAATTTATGGATTTCTGATATAATAAATTTTCTAATATAGAATAATATCCCATTTCTTTTTAGAAAAAGAGTATGTGTATATTCAGATGAAAAAATTAAAGGAAGAAAATTCACTGTTGAGAAAAAAGTTAGAAATTACAAGCCGTTTAGCTACTAGACAAGGAAACCACATAAGGGAATTGGAGAAACTGATAAGAGTCTTTGAGCAAGAGGTAAGATATTTTATCTTGTAGGAAAAGTTGCTAAATTGATTTAATTATAAATCTTTTCTTCATCTTTTTGTAACATAAACATTGAGGTTTCTAGAAATTTCTAATTGTTCATTAGGAACCAATTAATAAAATTTCCTTAATGCTTCAGATTTCAAAATAGGTATTGATATTGAAAACAGAAGAATCTTTCTCTGATTAAATAGGAGTTAAGTTTATGTAAGCTGACTCATTTTAATTTTATTGATTAGCTGCTTGTACAGCCAACTGCCAGAAGTAATTAAAAAAATATATACTAATGAGTCCAGCTAGCTCCTAAGGAATAATATGAGATGAAAAACTGAAATTGATTGCTTTTAAAGCACTTAGTTTGTTAATCGATAACAGATTTGAAAGAAAAATTAAATATCTTAATACTGAATGGCAACACACTGGATGGAATTTAAGAATATTTAACTTCAGGCAGTGAAAGTACATTTCTTCCATATCACTGAATTTGCTGATGAAATTTGAAAGACAAATATTTTACATTTTACAAGTAGTAACATGTTCCATTTTAAATCCTCGAGTTTTCTTGTGAAATTTGAAACGTAAATATCTTATTTTACAGAATGGCAACACATTGCTCTTAAATTATTGAGTTTGTTAATCAGTTTCCTCAAGTTCACTCCAAGGGGGGGGGATATTTCTTGAATAAAAAATAAAAACCAAACTTTGAATTTAGAATTTGGACTTCAAAGTGCACATGTTTAGATGGAGGACTGTCTGTATTCGAAATTTGCTGGCTCTAGAAGCCATAATTTTCCACAGTGCGAGGAACTTGCATATATATACAGGTTTATTATTTAATATTGGAAATAGATATATATAGGGTTAGTTCTTAATCTAGAGCATGCATCAGAGATAAGCCTTTTTTTTTTTTTTGGTATAATCAGGATTGTTGAGTTCGTGTTTCACAACAAAAGTTGACAAGAAATTCCATTTTTTTTTTCAGAGCGTCCTTTTATAATATTCGACAACAATATTACTGTTCCACCAAAAATTTTTCACTTAACACAGTCTTCTGTTGTTTTAAAAACAATATTTCTCTCAACTAGTAAGTAACTTAATAAAATCTATATCATTCTGTACATTTAGGCAATTATCCATCTTTTTTACTGGATGCACCAAGTCATTTTGATGAGAGTACTTCTTAGTAAACTAGTTGACACAGAATTTATGATTTTTAGGGCTTCTTTCCAACTTTTACATCTATTGTCCATCATATAGTATATTAATGTATTTATAAATTATAATATCAAAAAATGTATCAATTTTAAACAAGCAAACTGAAAAATAAATGTAGTGACTAAGTTAAACTGGAGCACTTTTTCGTCACACAAATTGCAAATGAAATACTCAAATACTTTAAAAGTTTGGTTGCTTGAATCCTACTCATAGAAGAATCCTTAGAAATATGAAACATGAATTTATAATGGTCAAAATGAAAGTCAGCTATGTTTGAGCATTTCTAAACAGCTGTGGGTACAAATGCAAAGAAGCATAGCTGATGGATGATTTAAATACCTGGTCATATTTCCTTTATTTCTTAATTTTGAAGATTCTAATTTGAATATTATTACATTGTTTAAATTATTTGAGCATATCTGTAGTTCCTAGAAATGCAAAAAAATTAAAATTCAATTTTTTTTTAAGATATACAAATGATGACTTCTTTTGAACATATGTACATTCAGGACCAATTAAATATACTTGATTTATGAAGTTAAAATTTATATGAATATTTACGCATCTATTTTTCATACCTTTGTATTGTTTGTATTAATTAACTGAATTCTTAGACAATTGTTTTATTTATTGTTTAGTTTGCACAATCTTTTCTTGTGGCTTAATGTCAACTTAGTGTTATTTTGTAAAGATATTAATTCTGAGTTTATCGGTGTCGGAAATGTTAAAATAGCTTAAGGAGAATTAAAGACCTCTTATCAAGCTTTGTACCTTACCAAGCAAATTTTTATTACTAATTCCAGGATTTATAACCTTTTGGACAGTACATTGAAAATTTTCAGAAAACACATTTTCAAGGCTAGTGGGATTTTTCTAGGAGGCTGTAGTAGTATTTTTTTTATGTTGTTACGTTCTTGCTACTCCTGTTTTAAGGCCACATTCCATCCAATATAAGTATCAGTTATTCAGGATACTCAACAATCTTAATATCTTAATTTTTCCATTATCAAAATTAAAAAGCTTATTGATTATAGTGACTCATGTTCTTTCACAAGGTATATTTTAAGCCAATCTATTCTTGATAATGATGGGTATTTTCTGATTATTTGCACAACCTCCCCCCAAAAAATAAAAAGTTGCATATTAGTTGATGACTTTGGAAAGCATTCTCAAAATCATTGGTGACTAATTTTTTACCAAACTAATGCACAGAAGCAAGAGCTGTTTTCAGATTTGCAGCACTATAAACTGTCATTGAATCAGATTAAAAAAATAAGAAACATGAGTAATAAAACACTTATCTTTTCCCAGAAATTCCTGTATAAATTTTTGGAGCTTTTGTTCACTGCATTTAAACAGTAATCTGTTAAATAAAAACTGAATAAATGAAAAGAAAGCTGTTCTAAATGAGATACAACTATCTTCAAAACAATAGCTTATCGTCATTCTAACACTTTGCTTGCAATTTTTCATAATTCATTTCCATGAAATTCAGTTGTATAAGAACTGCAATTCCATAAAATGCAAATTTATGTGCATTTCTGTTATTGGACGAAATAATATTTTTGCAGAAATGTAACTTTTTCTTCAATCAGCAAACTTCATCACAGTTTGTTGCTAGAAGACAGATATACCCAATAATAGAGAGCACATAAGTTGCAAAAAGAAACACTGATCAGAAAAATGACAATTGAATTTCAAAACATTCACTACATGCATAGCTGTGTTGCACCATATATACTTTTGGTAACATACTGCAATGTCTCGTGAATGCTTTTTTTGCAACTTTTCAGGGGGTTATGGATAATCAGAAAGTAACAAATGATGAGTTAAGTGTTACTCCAATACCTAGCAGCTTTTACTTTCATGACAATGGTATAAGTCTTTATGATTTTCACTTTTTTTGCACTGTTAATAATTTTGTGTGCTCTTTATAATGTATGTATTATGTACACCTGCAGGTTTTTTAGATCTCTGCATGACTGTGTTAATTTTAATGTCTATCAGTGTAGTTTAGAGAGCAAGAAAATAGCCCTTTTCCTGAAAAAGAAAATGAACAGTTAGAGAATAGGCCTTCCCAAGGGAAACAACTTTGGGATCAGGAAGCACCCCATTTGACTTGCTTAGAGTCTAGGGAAAAGTAGAATAATTTAATTTAATGTGTCGTTGTTAATGCTGATTGATATGAGTGCTTTATTCAAAGGATAGCACTTAAAAAGTTACTCATTTTATGTGTTTTTTTCCTTTCTGAAATGTGTCAGTTTTCAGTGCTCTTGTAACATGAAAATGTGTGAATATTTGTGCATTATGTACATAAAACTCTTTCATTAACTGTTGGATTCTTAGTATTTACTTTAAAAGTTTACTTCAGAATTTTATAAAGAGTATAGTTGGAATTAATAATTTAATTTTACTATTAAATCTTTTAATTTCTGTATTTTTTGTGACTTTTAAAGTTTTTCTTCATAAATTCAATGATTTCAGCTATGTTAAATCTTGTAATATTACTGCTTAAAGTATAAAAATTTTTATTTTTAGCCACCCTCAATAAGCTACGAGGATTTCATGTTCAATCATTTTAATCCCCGAGGCCTTACACAGGCTGCATATGCTGCATACCTTAGTTCTGTAAGAAGTGCTTTTCATGCTCGTCAGTCTGTGATCTTCTCCGAAAAAGCAGTGTCTGTGCTGAGTATGGTAACCCCTCCTCGTATAAAGGAGCAGGCTACTACAAGTTCTGATAACTTGTATGATGATCCAAAACCTTCGACTTCAAGTGATGTGTACGTTAGTTAGTTCATTCATTTTTAAAGTTTTTTTAAATTTCTTATCATATTTTGAGTAATAAAAATATATTATGTAAAATTAATTAATATTAGATTTCTGAATCGTAATATTGTCCTATTAATAAAAGACAGCTCATAAAGATTAACAAATCATCTTAGGGGAATTTCTTTATAATTTTGATATGTTTTATTATACCAGTATAAGAATCTTATTATTAATACAATTTAACATTGTTCTGTGCTTCATCACTATTGCCCTATCATTAGTTAAACATAGAAGCTTGATTTGTTGAAATTTTGCGTGTTTGATTGCAAAAATATTTTATATGAAAAAGTCTGCTCCATCAACCAGTGTGCTTTCTAGTTTCTGTAATAGAGCATTTAGTCATAGATTATATAAATTTCAAATTAATGCCATCTGTTTTTTTTTTTTTTTTTAAGCATTAATATATACCGTTCAAAGTCTGAGATCCAGATTTCAAAATTTTCTGGATTTGAAATCATCATTTTAAATCTTATGAAATTACATGTAAAAATTATATAATTAAAAAGTGTGGAAGGCTGTCTGTAAAATAATGAAGCATTTATGACATTAAAGAAACCAAAATCTTATTATTTTACCTTAATATGTACACTTGCAATGAAATCATGTAAATGATCACAATGGGAACCAGTGATTTATTAGCTGCTGACTGTGATCAGTGCCAGTGAGTATAAATATCAGAATTTTAATAGACATGTTCAAACACTGTAAAGTAAGTGATAATCTAAGGGAGTTTGATCATGACAATTGCAAGACCAGATGTTCGTGGACTACTAAGAAGACACTGGGTAACAGTATTACAGAAGTGGAGAAACTAGTCTGAATCTTGTAAAATGTTGCTGTGAACCAGCAACTGATGTGCAATGAAGATATCGGAGACTCGATTGTATCATAGTGATAGCAAGAAGCATAATTTAGTATATTACAACAGATTTTAATGCAGAGGCTTTGTTCAGCATCTGTACAAGGACTGGTTGTTGGCAGTTATGCAGTTTGGTTATAACAGCTGCCTCAGATTCCGCTACTAATGAAAAGATGTTGTTTGCTACAAACGGTAGTTGACCAAATTGAATCACCGTTTAGACAGTAGAAGACTGATAATGTGCTACTTGGTCTGATTAATTATTTCCACTTGCTGTAAGGTGGTGGTGTTCATGTGTGACACAGAAACTGCACAAAACACTGCATCCTTCAGGTAGGTATTGCACAGTTCAGTGGCAGCAAACGTCCTCTTTGGGTTCTCTCATCATGCTGGATGAAACACTGACAGTCTTAGACTACATTGAATTGTTGTTAATCATCTTCATCCTTTCAGCATTTGTTGCAGAACGATGCTCTATTTCAGATGGGTAATGTGCTAACTTGTTGTCACACATTGCACAAGAGTGGTTTGAGTGCAGCAATGAGATTAGAATTACTCACATGACCTCCAAAAGCCCCAATGTATGAATTCCCTCAAGTCTGTATGGGACGAACTGCAGTGGTCCCTTCACTCTGTAAACTTACCTCCAAAACTCTGTGTTGTGTTTAATGCAGAAGTTGCAGGATTGTTAGCAACACCTCCACCTCAATTTCAGTATCTTTTTCAATTCTTTCCCAGGCATATTGCTCCTGTTATCTACAGAAAAGGTAGAGCTAAGTGGTATTGAACAGTGTATATAGTAATGTAATTTTTTTTTAAAAAATTGTGTAATAAGCACATGCATACTCGTTAGTGATATTAATCATATTAAGACAATAAAGTTTTGAAAGGTTTTGCTTAAATGATGGGTAATTGGAATTCATTTTCACACTCTTTATCTACCATTATAAAGTGAAACTACTGCTGTTTTGAAACCTTTCCTTTAGGGGATCGCCTTTGTTAATATTCAGATAAGAGATTAGAGAATACAAAGAATTAGTTTAGAAGTCAAACAACAAAAATCAGCATTATATTTTCAAATTTTCACAGGACTCATTTTGATGGTTTTACCATCAAAATGAGTCCTGTGAAAATTTGAAATCCATCGTCAGCCATAAAAAAAGCAAATGAATGAGATAAGATAAGAAAACCTACTATTGACAGGAGACAAGCTACTGGCACCTCCTATTGATGAAACCAGAAATGAAACATAATTTCTTTAAAGGCTGAAAGCAAAGATGGATTGGAATTAGGGTCGTTAACTAGGACAGAAAGATTTTTTTTTTTTAAATGTGAAATGCCTCTAGAAAATCCAGTTTACCAATAAAGATGTTTTTTGAATAATTTTGGCAGCAGAAAAATTGAAAGTGATTTTCAGACTAACAATGTTGGGCAACAGAAGACTTCTGTGTTTCCTTTTTTCTAACATATGCCTCATGTTCCTTAATGCAAAATTTTAAGGCTCTCTTAATTTGGTCAATGTAAATTAAACCACACTGGCAAGAAATCTTGTAAATACCCCAGGAATTCAAATGTGGAATGGAGTCCTTGAGTATGGAACTTGGAATTTTATTGATGCGAAAATAAACGACACAAAAGTTAAATTTCTGTAAAATACATGCAACTTTAAGCTAATTGATGGAAAGAAGGAAATGATAACAGAATTTTTATAATCTCCTAAAACAAGAGTCTGCCTTTTGGTGTGTTGAGATGAGAATTTTTTAACTGCTTGATTAATAATGTTGGTAGAAAACCCCCTGTCAATAGCTATATCTTTTAAATAATTTAGTTCTTCATCGAGGGATAGTTTGGATGAGCAAACTTCAAGAGCACGGAAAACATAGGAATAAAAGGAAATCCTATCTTTTGTTTAGTCCGGATGTTATGATTTGAAGTGTGGTGGAAGGCAAACCGATGAAGGTTTATGATAAACCGTAGTACTGAAGTTGGGTGTGTTACATGTGACCAAAATGCCAAGAAACGGAAGAGAATTGCAAGTCTCAAGTTTAAAAGTGAACTGAATAGCAGGATCAATGGAATTCTTTATTGAAAGAACTTTATTTAAATCATCTTTATTACCATCAAAAAGGGTAAAAGTATCGTCTACGTAGCGGAACCATACCGGGAAGTTTAAAGTTTCAAACAATTTGGATTTGTAATAATGCATGTAGATATCAGCCAGGATCGGACTGAGGGGGCTTCCCATGGCTAATCCTTCAGTTTGCTTGTAATATTTATTTTGCAAAACAAAATGTGTTTGTTTCAAGCAGAGTTGAGTGAGAGAAATTTGCGAAGTCTGGTTTCTAGACGTCTTAATGCACCCTTCACTGGAACTTTGATGAATAATGATTTTATATCAAAAGAAACCATGAGTAAATTTCTAGGAGAAACGTTTTTAACCTTTTTTACAAAGTCTATTGAATTTTTTATGATGTAAATAATAATGTTTCTAATAGAATTGAAAATCTAGAAACTAAATATTTAGCTAACGGATACGAGAGGCAGTACAAAACATTCGCTTATCTCATCTGTTGCGAATTGTGCCAGATTATATGCTCTTCCCAAAATTCAGCAAAGTGGTATTCCTTTCTGCCCTATTGTATCAAATTTAGGTACTTTCTTATCTTATCTCATTCATTTGCGTGTTTGCAGCTGAGGATGGTGGTTCGGTAAAACCATCGAAACGAGTCCTCTGAAAATTTGAAAATATGAAGCTCATTTTTGTTGTTTGACTTCTAAATTAATATTTGTTCGGCGTATTATTGTATTTTAATTAATACAAAGAATTTTTTCTCTTTTCCCTAAACTAGGGAAACACACAAAATTGAGATTTCATAGCTGAAATAATTGTCAAATGGTGGAATATTAACTTTTGCAAATACTGCCTTATAATGAAAATACACCTTAGCAGCAATTACCTCTTAGGTATGCCTAAAATCAGTATGTACTGTAATCAGTTTTTGTTTTGAAACTGGTTGTAGTTTAGAATTACATGTATTGATTAACAGTTTTAATTTATGCTCAAAAATAGTGTTTGACCTTTTGTTTCTTGCATAAATCGGGAATTTGCATTAATTTTGTTTTTTAAAAAAAATGTTTAACAACTTATATATTGACAAATCCCCTTGTATTTTTGTGATATTAGCATTTTTTCCCTTTTTACTTCTTTGTACAAAGTAAAAAGCGGAAAATTTCGGGTATCATATTTCAACGAATATCCATTTTGACCGCTGCTGAATGCAATTTAACAATGTTTTTGCGTGATATCTGAACGTAAGGACAGAATAAAACTTATTTGAAATGGATTCTGAAGAGATTTTTTCATGGTATATGTACGTGCATACGTATGTATGTATCTCGCATAACTCAAAAACAAGTAGCCTCAAAATGTTGAAATTTTGTATATAGGACTGCTATAACATGTAGATGTGCACCTCCTATTTTGGTTGCAATCGGTGGCACCAAAAGTATATAAACGTATGTATATATATATCCACACTGTTACTCGGTTCAGTGAGATTTTTTTTTCTACGTTGGTAAATTGTGTATTTTTTGCTTTAAAAATGACTGAATGATGTTGTTAATATCTTCTGGTTAAGGTTTTTATGTCTTTAGTAAATCTGCATGCAAGATTTGTAGAATTATCAACAATTTAAAAGTTGTTTAAGTGTGACTAAGCCTAATCATTTTTCATATGGCAGCCATATTTGTTTACATTTGAAACTTAGGAAAATAGCAGATTTGTTGCTGCCAATCTAGAGAAACTAAGCTATGCAACAATAAAGATAACGCCTTCTTTCATTATTGCGAATTAAATCATGCTTACTCCATTCTGGAATTTATTCAAGGAAATAAGTTTTTAAGACTTACTTCGTAATTTTTAATGTAGATATTTTGAGTTTTTATGTATTTCTGCCTTGTTGTGAAATGAAAACTGAATTAATTGAATGAGAAATACTGAATCGTCTGTAAAAAACTGTTTCTTCTACTTCTTCCTCTTTTTTTTTTTAAATTTCTTTTATACATTGTTTTAGATTTATCATAGTGTTGGAATAGAACAGGTGGCAGCAATTAGATAACTCTTCAGATGTTATATATAATTTTTGTGCATTCCGAGTTGTAAAATGAATAAGATGTAACGCTATTAAGTTAACCTATCGCCAGAGTGTCGCTATGGTAACAAATATAGTGAATTTTAAAGAGTGCATTTATTTTATTGTGGTTTATGCACTGTCGACGAAGTGAATTAATGCAATCCAATAAGTTTAAATGAAATTCAAAATGCGTATAATTTAATATTCCATACAAGGAAGTCTTGTGGTGTACACATCAGTGTGGTGTACACATCTTGTGGTGTACACATCTTGTGGTGTACACACATTTAGTTCTTTTTTGAATGTATTGATTTTCCTGCATTGTATCGTATTTCACCTTTCACCTACATCACTGTTCATTGTTCCTTCTTGCATTTTTGTGATAAAAGCTTTCCCTTCTTCCTTTCAATAGAGGTGTTATTTTTCCTTTTTTTAATATTCTTGTTTCAGATAGTAATATTAAATACAAAAATTATAATAAAAATGGGAAATATAAAGAAAAAAAAATATATTTTGATGACTTTGAAAAATTGGTGAAAGGAATGCTAATATCATCAAATTTCAAGTGCATTTATTAAACCTTATTTAGATATTTATATAGCTCCATCAGAGGTCGAACGATAAAATCGATAACAAATGATAGGTTTGGTTTACATTTTGGTGAACTAGCTGGTCATGAATGCCAATAAAATTTCTAGACCCTGCTACTTTGGGTAGATTTAATTGTAATCCAAGTATTTGGATTTTTATGTATATATGCGTATAAAGACTGGAATTGTCATAAACAAATGAGTGTCCTGTCAAAATATAGGTGCTGTTATGGAGGTCACTTCTACAGGACTTTAGCTCGAATTTTTGTTATGCGCAGGAATGTGAGGAATAATGAGCTTAAAAATGCTATTAAAATAATATTTTAATAACATGCACTTGCATATGTATCTACTATACATATATGCATATCAGTATTATTGGGTTACTTGTGTAGAATTTTAGAGCATGTGAATTGTGTGACACACATCTGAAAGTTTTTGCCCCAAGCTAATATTCCACTGTTGAAGGAAAGTGAAAGTGAAAGGGAATTTATGAAACCCACATAGTTGTGAGGCACAAAGGTCATCAGACAAGTAACAGGGAAAGGTTATTCAGGATTATTGGATATATTCAGATAAAATGATAAATATGTGAAAAGTAAAATAAAAGTTTTCAAATTAATCACAAAACATTTAAGCTAACCATTTAATCATAAAGCAGAAAAGCTGACATTTGCACACGTTTAAGCTACTACAAATACACTTTTCAATTTTTAAATTATCTTACCTGAAAAATTAGTTTAATATTAGTTAACTGAAATACTCTATCTCTTATAATTACAATTATAAATATCTGGTTGTAACAAAAGTTTTCTGCTTCAAAACTTTCTTAATAAAGTTAGGGGGAAAAAACATAAAGCAGTACCATTAGTGCGGCTAAGTAATCACCACCCAAATCTATGATTTTCTGAAATGTTTAGGTAGTTTTTCAAAGCTTTCAGTCCAGAAACTTCGTGGCTGCAAGTTCAACCTCATATCGGACTCCTGTGCAGAATAGAAGACAGCATCAGCAAGATATTGTTGCAGGTGTGAAAGAAGGTAGAAGTTTGAAGGGCTAATATCAGGCCTATATGGTGGGTGTAGCAAAAAATCCCATTCAATTCTATATGTGTGGTCTTGACTTATCTTGACGGAACATTACCTTTTTGCACTGGAACTCAGTTTGACATTTTCCCTTGATAGCAGCATCAACATGGATTAGCATCTCGCTGTACACATTACTATCAAAGATTTTACCTTTTCCAGATTCTTTTTGTGGGTAATAATACCACAGCAATCTCTCCAGATACAAAGCATGATCTTTTTGTTAGTGAAATTGTACATTGTGACACTGCCGATGGGATCACCGGCTCAGGCCAATCTTCTTTTCCTCTTGTGTTGTTGAAATAAATCCACTTTTCATCACAAGTGACAATCCGGTCCAGAATTTTCTCCTTGTGTTGATAGAGCAGATTAGTGCAGGCCTGAACATGTCTGTCCTTATCTGCTGGAGTTAGTTTATGCGATAGCCAGCAACTGAATTTGTACGTCAAGTTTATGCAATGCATAGCACGATTAATGGACATGGCACTAATGTCTAACTCCTTAGCAAGCTCTCGAGTAGTTGCATACTGATCTTTTTCCATAAGTTCTTGCAACGGGCCTTACCAACATCAGTAGGCCTGCCAGAGTGCTTTGCTTCTTGAATGTCATAGTCCTTGTTTTTTAAATTATATTACCAAACCTTTACAGTGTCATTTGATACAACAATAGTACCTAAAGCTGTACACATAATTTGGTGACATTTTGTAGCTAACTTTTTGCAACAGTACTGAAAGTAAATAATGGTTATAATCTGGTAGCATGATAGTTCTATTTCAGACACCTTGTACTTACAAAGTTCACAACACAGTGTTCTAAAGCAAGTCTCTTTCTTTCAATGCAAAAATTTGTTTGACAATGGCAATGTGAACTATACAAGACGATACATTGTATATTGATAGCATTTATGATATGTTATGTTGATAACAATTGTACTGTTTTATTTATATGGGTTTTATTTGTGTAAGTTTTTATCTATGTGGATGTTTGTCGTATGGGCAATCATGGTTATTTTTTTTGTGCGTGTGTGTGTGCGTGTGGACTTTTGTCAGAACTGTAATGAAAATGTATTTATGACAATGCACTTCCTCCCTTATTTTAATATCTCAGTCATAAAAGTAAATCATTTATAATTTTTTAAAAATTTCAAAGATAATGCAGAATTAGCTTTGATAAATAATTCCTCTTTCATAGTTATTTTATAGCTGTTGTTGTGAAATTTAACCGTTTTAGCGCTTCGTGTCTTCTGTTTGAAAAATGCCAAATAATTTGTGAATTACTTCTTTTTCAGAGACTCGTCTATTTGTGTCCAACTTGATGATAGTTTAAATGATGATAAACAAAAAGAATCAACACCTTGGAGCACTGACAGTATGTCAGATGATAATAAAAGACAAGGAGAATTACCATCGTGCAGCAATGAGACAAACGTTGATGATAATGAAAGACAGAGAGAATTGCCATCTTGCAGCACTAACAATACACTTGATGATAATAAAAGACAAGGAGAATTACCATCTTGCAGCACTAACAATACACTTGATGATAACAAAAGACAAGAAGAATTACCATCTTGCAGCACTAACAATACACTTGATGATAATAAAAGACAAGGAGAATTGCCATCTTGCAGCACTGACACTAGCTTTGATGATAATAGAAGACAGAGGGAATTGCCATCTTGCAGTACTAACAGTACATTTGAAGATATTAGACAAGGAGAATTACCATCTTGCAGCACTGATACTAGCGCTGATGATAATAGAAGACGAAGAGATTTGCTATCTTGCAGCGCCAGCAGTATATTAGAGGATAAAAGAAGGCTGAGAGAATTACCATCTTGCAGCACTAGCAGTTTATTTAATAATAATGGAACACAAAGAGATTTGCCATCTTGTAGCACTAAGAGTACATCTGATGACAATAGAAGACAGAGAGAGCTACCATCTTGCAGCACTACTTGTATGTTTGATGATAACAGAAGACAGAGAGAGCTACCGTCTTGCAGCACTACTTGTATATTTGATGATAGTAGAAGAAAAAGAGCACTACCATCTTGCAGCGTTGATTGTAGGTGTAATAATACTAGAAAGAAAAGAGAACATGTATCTTACAGCTTTGACAGTAGATTAAATGATTTCAGAAAACTAAGAGAATCAGCATTTTGCTGTGGAAGTAGATCAAATGAGAGAAAAGAGAAGGGAAAAAGAAAATTGTCATGGCAAAGAGCTTACAAAGGTATGTATGTAATTTATCTTTTTGCCCTCAGGTTATTAGCTTCTGCTGTTCTATATTACTGTTTGTATGGAAACTGAAACCTCAGATTAATGAGATGACAGTGTAAAACTGTCAACATTTTTAGTCTAATAAATTAAAATTAGATGTAGGTATGTAATCCATGAAATATTTGTAGATTTTTTCCTTGACTTCCATGTTGATAAATTTCATGTTCTTTTAGTCATCTGAGATTAGCATTTATAAAGTTATGCTAATTAAATTTTTGTGGCCTCATTTATTAGAATTAGATAAATAATACATTGGGTAGGTATATTTTATACAGTAAAGGAAATTTTAACTATATTCATTTGCTTTCATTTACAATAATAGGACCATTAAGGTGGGGGGAAGAAGCTAGTATTAAAGAAATTGTCTGTTAATTCTGAATCTTATTTTTTATATCTCTTGCAAAATTTGATCCAAATTTATAATTTCCTGTTTTTTCTTCCTTAGATGCCTTTGTTAATTCTGTAATAAACCATTTTGTAGCTTTTTTGGTAACCTTCAAGTTTAAAATGATTTTGTCATTACAAGACATATTGAAGCCTAATGAGTGTTTTTTTTAATATGGTTTATTCTATTATATAATACAATAAAATATATTGCTTTTCAGTTTTTAATAACTCACAACACAAATCTGTAAACAATCAACACAGAATTTTGGAAGGAAATTTTGTACAAAAATGTTTCTAACTTGGATGTGTTTGGGTAATAAATTTTAATATACGTTAAAAATCTGAATAGAGCACAATGGCTGAAGAGTATAGAAGTGCTATCTTAAACTGAATTTCGCTTTTCAGTGTAAGAATTATTTCGGTGTTGCTAAATTTCCTTCATCGTTGGAAAGTAATTTTCCCCCTTTTTGACAAAACTTAAGTATCAGCAACCTTAACAAACAGTACTGAATAACAGCCAGTAAAATATTAAGTAAAAAAACTCTTTTTTTACAGTACAAAGACCAAAATCCAGATATCCAGTACCTAGAATAATCTATTATCCAGACTTTTAGACCACCAAAACAATTTTTGGAGGGTAGAAACTTTTTTTTTTCATATAGTAAATCAATTTTTCTCTGGATTAGCTGATTTCTATATGTCACATTCAAACACCTGCTAACTAGTGAATCAAACACTTGCAAAATTAATCGGCATTAGCCTGATGATAAGTTGCCAGGAATGAAGAACCTTTCTCAAAGGGCCATTTTTATCCATTGCTACTTTATCTTGAGTATAATTATCCAAATAGGACCCTTACAAACATTAACTGATATTGGCCAGATGACAGTACATTGATTGAAGTTGGCCACTTAGCCTTTGAGTGATTGTGTGTGAAGTGTAGCACTTTTCAGTCTGTTCTTCTGCTATACCCAGTAAGTGATTGTACTGGCCATTTCCTGTAAAAATCAATTGAAATAAGTTATGAGGAACCTTTTCTTAAAAGAACTGCCTTTATCCATGACTACTTTCTCCTGAGCATAATTGCATCAAAATATTACGTACAAGAATATAAAATATGTGTAAATATCCACAGAGTGAATAAAAACATTTGACTTTTACTGCCTGTAAATATGATTATTTATACTTGTTGTTATAGTATGTTAGGTATATTATTAAAAGTCAGTTATAACGGATTATAAAGCTAAATTAAAAAATCATTACTAGTGAATCTTTGTCATTTAAATGATGCAGGCACACAACTGAGTATTATTGTTAAGGGCACTAGTATTTATTTTAAGTATGTAAGAACTTTACGAAACTGAAAATAAGTTTTGTGGTATTTTGGCAGAAATTGGAGTATATACTGTTTGAACTGATATTAGATTGACAGTTGCTGTATATATAATTAAAATCCGTTTTGGAGATAAACAATTCGTGCATAGTGCGTGTACATACTAGTAAACTGCACAAATTTAAAATTTGTTCTTGCTGTTTTCCGTAAATATTGAAAATACTCTTAACTTGAAAAATTGCATCATCAGGAAAGTTCTGTGGGTTTTCAAATTAAGGTGTGTTTTCTTATAATTATTTTATCTGATAAGGAATCTCATTGATTGAAGCAGATGGATAAATACTGTTTTTTTAGCTCATGTTGGATAATTGTACCATGTGCTGTGGCATATTTTTTTTTTCCAGTGCTAAAAATAGAAAACTCAAAGTGTCAATTTCATCACATTAAGCTTTGCTTATTAAAAAAGGAAAAAAATGCTTGCCAGACTGCATGTGTAAAATTTATGCTGTATATGCTGTGCTGTTTTTTATGGTGCAGTTTGAAGATGGTTTAAGAAGAGTAAATGTAGAAAGTTTAGCTTTGAAGATGTCTGCTGTGTCTGGATGACCATCTTCTGTAAGCAAAGACCCATTATCTCTTTACAAGGCCCCAGTACCTAATATATACCGGACATTTCTTAATTTTTTTAAACTCCTAAAAAATTATAATTCTTCTACATCAAAAGCTATAATCTTGAGTTTATAGTATTTCCTTTTGATTCTAAATGGCAGCACTACTCTTTGAATGCTCAATATTTTGCAGTTATGAAATTAATGTATGTCGTTCAAAGGTATGTTTGAAGATTCATAAATTCTATTGAAGTGGAGGAAATAATTAAAAAACTTCAAATAAAAAAAAGTAATCAAAAGAATATTATTTATGAAATTTTAATACCAGTATATAAAATATATCAATATCCATACTTAAGGTACTTTACCAATAGATGGCAGCACCAGGTTTCTCCTTTTATACTCTATGGAGTGACAGAATTTACTTATATTATAATTGACCTAATATGATACAGTTGTTTATGATTAATTTACTAGTTGTTTAGGATTAAATATTACATTCAGGGAGGTTTAATGATCCTGTGTGATGAATAAAAGTATTAT
The DNA here is from genome assembly GCA_000611955.2 of Stegodyphus mimosarum. NCBI lineage: Eukaryota > Metazoa > Arthropoda > Arachnida > Araneae > Eresidae > Stegodyphus > Stegodyphus mimosarum. The sequence goes on from KK122374.1 coordinate 868,218, forward strand.
AGTTTCTTTTCATACTTCCCTTACTCTGTTCGAGTTTTTATTCATTTCTATTTAGCTAAAATTTTAATTCACCACTTTCCCATTTCCTCTGAGAAAAACTCAAATGATTTCAAAACTGTCGTCTTGTGTCAAAATGTTACACAACTGTTCAGGTTAAATGTGGCATGTTAGCCTCAGAAGACACTCGTTTCGTGTTTTCCAAAACCCTAGAATGCAGCAAAAATTGAAAGAGGTGATTGATGGCACTGTGGTGTTATAACGTGGTCACACAAAAGGGAAAATCACTTATAACAGAAAATTGATCAAATAGGAATGCACTTTAGGTCCATCTTTTTTCACCTGGATGTGGAATGGAAAATCCGCTGATTTGAAAGCATACTTTTATGCTTAAAGGAATCGTCTTTGTTAATTTCAGATGAGAGATTTAAGAAAGACAAGAAAAATTTTCCCCCTGGCTAAGGATACAAGTCGGTGATTTTCGAAATAACTCTTCATAGTTGGTGAAGGAGAGGAAAATATTTCTAAGACCAGTTTTAAATGTAAAGCATTTATCTTTGGAAGGAAACAATCCACTGGTTCCACAGGGTCCATGGGCCTGTTGGTGAAAAAAAAGGCTTCACAGTGTGTTAGTACATTGCCTCTATTGTTCCTGAGCAAAATATGTATTCCTACCTTATTTATTAAAAAGCTAAAAGGAGGCCCAAGAGGCTGAAAATCGAAACAAGGTCTTTAAGGTGTATCAAGTAATAAATAAAATCATTTAATGACTTTTCTTCCTGAATAAAATGATAAATTACAACCTATATTAACAGAAAATTAAAAAGGGGTCTTTATGGGGCTCGATAATGAAAAGTGTGTGAGGGGGGGGGAGTTCTTGGTATCATAGCAAAAAGCATGTTCTGTTTATATATTATCTAAAGCATAAAACAAGATAATTTCAAAAATGTAACTAATTTTTCAGCTGAGCCATAATGTTTAATTTTTCAACTTGATATTTTTCAGTTTGAGTTACATTTCCTTGTAACAATATGCTAGTTCAGTTACAGAAACAATTTATGCATGCAGTGTTATCTTTGCTAAATATTTCGATAAACTAACAATATTGAATTTAAATTACTTTCAAAAGCTTTTTATGTATATTTTACATAAGTATATTCAACTGGATGGCATCATCATATTGCCTAAAAATATATATTTTATTTTTAAAATTCTAGAAAAAATTTAGAGATTTTTTAGTTTAGATTTACATAGCTACATTCAAGCACCCATTCCTATGGACACACATCAAAAGTATGCAAAAATAAATTAAATACAAAAATTAACAATTATCAGCTATATGGGGGGTTCTTACAGGAGCACCAGTATTAAAATATACGAGGGGTGATCCAAAAAAAAAGTTTAGAAGGCAAATGAAAAAGTATTTATTAACAATGGAAACAAGATATAAATGGGAATCAAGAGACACATCTGGCCTTCACTTTTCCACATAGTTGCCAAACCTGTTTAGGTATTTGTCAGAACGTTCGACCAACTTGTTTATGCCGTCTTGGTAGTAATCAGGGCCCTGCTCATTGAGCCATTTCTCAGCAGCTGTTTTCACTGCATCGTCTGAGGTGAACCGTGTTCCGGATAAGTATCGCTTCAGCCCCGGAAAAATGAAATAGTCACTTGGAGCCAAATCGTTGCTGTATGGGGGGTGATTCCAGACCTCCCACTTGAACCTTTGCAGCAATTCCTGAGTCTGGCGAGCTGTATGGGGCCTGGCATTATCATGCAGAAGAATGACGCTTTTGTCAGTAATCCAGGCCGTTTGCGTCGGATGGCTTTACGTAATTTCGTTAAGGTGGCACAATAACGATCGGCCTTAATGGTATGGCTACGCTCCAAATACTCGATAACACCACTCGTAGCCCAGAAAACGGTTGCTATCACTTTACCGGCAGAAAGTGGGACCTTAAACTTCTTCCTCCTCGGTGATCCAGCGTGTTTCTACTCCATGGTGTCTCTTTTGGATGTGAAGGTGAAGTGATGAAGCCATGTTTCATCACCGGTAACGATGCGATCAATGAAGTGTTGGCCGTCTAAATGGTATGGCTGAAGAAATGTGAGGCTGCACATCATTCGAGTGGCCTTATGCTCCACAGACAACGCACGTGGAACCCAGCGGGCACAAACTTTGGAATATCTCAACTCATCGGTTACGATACGCTGAACGTTACCATAACTCAGGTCCAACTCTGAGGCAATGTTACGCATGGTTACTCGTCGATCCCTTTGGATGATTTCTTCAACACGTGCCATGTTGATATCCGTCCTTGAAGAACTTGGACGGCCGCTCGCATTCATATTGCAGTTTTCCACATGCTCCCTGCCCGCTTGATAAGAACGACACCATTTCGCTACCTGTTGTCTACTCATTGCTTTGTCCCCGTATACCTCAACGACTTGTCTGTGAATTTCGGATGCGGCCACATTCTTGGCCCATAAGAATCGAATTACGGCTCGCACCTCTATGCGAGACCACTTTTCTAGATGTTGTGCCATTACTGTCGCTCTTAAGCGTCTGCATACTGACGCTACTTACTTGTAGAACTGCTGTAGGACAACTAGCGCTATCTGTCAACCACCCTGGGTGGAAATATTCGCTCCAGAATTATTTCATTTCAAATGCTTCTGCTTGTAAACTTTTTTTTGGATCAACTTACGTATATTGGCCTCAAAATTCAGGATTCCACTCTAGATTTTTTTTCTAAATCTTTGTTTTGTGTTCTAAAGATTCATAGGTTACAATTCATTCAAAATTTTACCACAATTTAAATTCTTTTATATACTGCCCTTCCAAAAAGTATAGTATGTGATAATTTGAAGAAGATTGGGTATGTAAGCCGTGATGATATATGGGTCTTCTTGTGCAAGCTCGAATTTCAGTATGCAATTCTTTGCTGATATGAAATAAAGAAGCTCATTTTGTTGAAATGGGTTATTAGTGGAGATGAAAAGTGGATACTACAATAATGTTGGGTAAAAAATATCATGGTATAAGCCAAAAGAACCTCTTTTAGTAACATCAAGAGGGGGACTGCATCCCCAGATCCATGCTTTGTGTATCGTAGGACCACAAGGGAATTCTATATTATGAATTATTGCCACCAGATCAGATAATAATTTCAGAAAAATATTACTCTTAAATGGTAGTTTTAAAACCAGAAGTCGAAGCAAAGCAAAATGTGCAGAATTGACCCGTCATTGAATTGTTATCTTTCACCATGGCAATACTTGGCTCCTCATTTCAATGAGTGTCAAAAGACTAAGAATGATTGTAGTTCACCCCCATTCCTCCCCCCCCCCCATATTCACCAAACGTAACTTTGAATTTTCGTCACTTCAGATTTTTCTGAATGGCACGCCGTTCCTTTTTTGGAGACTGCCGAATGGCTTTCTGATAACTTCTTTACAAATACACGTAATGAAAGCTGTTGAAGAGAGAGCAATGAGTCATAAAAGAAAATGGCCTTATGTGATCCAATTACATTTTCTTATGTGTTTGTATTACTTCATTTGTATTTTTCATAAAAGAACTTGCTTTAAGAAGACCTGACAGAAAATATTATACACCTATATTATGACTACACAATCATATTGGAAAAGTTTTAAGTACAGAAAGTTCTCTTGAGATTAAAGTCATATTGGTAATTATGACATAGCTGCCATTTCTTCCAGTAAGGCTCACAGTTTTTATCATATCTCAAGATCTGGTGGTAGATCACTGTATCTCTTGATTGGTGATAGATCACTGCATCTCTTGGTTTTTAATTTTTAGTCTTTATGTTTTCTAGCAATAAATGAAATTATTGAATTAAGCACAAATTGTGAAAATTTCATTCCACCATCTGTAATGTTCAGCATAATTTTTCTTATTAAATTTTGTATGATCTGATTTGCCTTAATCTACTGGAGGCATTTCTAGAACTTCATGCAAAGATATGTCCTACCTCAGAAGATTTCCATGATAAGTCATGGAAAGGTGTTAAAGCTTGCCTTTCCTGCTCCAGATTTTCTTTATGTAAAACTGGGTTCGCGTGTCTCTTACAAGTCCTTAGTTGTTTTTTTTTCCTTGAGACCGTTTTGGTATTTAATTTTGACTAAAACTGGCAAAAGGTCCTTAATTTTACTCATTTGACATTTTTGTCTGCTGTTTAGACTGCCATTTTGAGTATGAAATATTCTGGAGGAATAGTTTTTGGCGATTCATTGACAAATATGCATTTGATATGTTATCATTTGAATTGTTTCTTCTTCTAATATAAGCAATGTGATATGCGATCAATGGACACAAGGTCTAATTCGATCAAAACATAAACATTGTGAAATTATTTCTTTCCTCTTTTTATTTATTTATTTATTTATTTTTTTTTTTTTACAAATGAAGAATTCAGAAAATACTGCATAAAAACAACTTCCTCTTATTTTGATTTGAATTGTATTGTTATGCTGTGTTAAATTTGACAATTTTAAAACCAATTTATACACAAAATTCTTAATTCAGGATTTTCTCCAACAAACATAACATCAGTAAATGTCATTAAAATAATGATAATATTTAAAATTTATATTTAGAAATAATATTTTTTTTAAAAATTTTCTCCTGGCTTATTTTAAAGTGATATTACTTTCTATTTTAGAAACTTAAATATTTTGATTCTGGGAAATAAGCAAGATAATAAATAATAAGCACAGTTAAAAAACACTTCTTAGAAAACACAAAAATGCTGCTGTAATTATATAAAAATTAATTTCATTTGTCTAGTACTTTTTCATAAGAAGAGTTTTTCCCTGTGTAATTATTTCGGAATTTTCAAATGTGGGCAAGTTTTCTCTGTAAAATTCACTTTACATTCCCCCCCCCCCAAAAAAAAATTTGTGGCTTTTTACTTCTATAGGGCTGGTAGGAATAATTGTTATTTTGGATTTTAGACCTCGCACCCTGAAAAGTTTAGAAGAATATGAAGGCACGATATGTGGACCTACAATTCTGAAAGGTTTGAGATAAATGTTACAAAATGAGAAATGTGTTCATAGTATTTACTTATAATGGATGTGTTTTACAGGAAATTTATAATAAATTTCTTTTAAAAAGAATTTTTGGAAGAAATTGAAAACAAAATTATTTGAATTTTGTACTTTTGATCCTAGAACTTCTTTCTCTAAACATGTGTATCTTTCCTTTATTATCTCTTATTTTCAGTAGATGAAAGCATGAGAAATTGCAAAACAGTTCTGATCTTGTCACATGGACAGATATCTACAGAAAGGAATTTTTCTGTTAAAAAAGAAATTGAAAACTGATAGTTTTACAGATTTATTCTGTATGTCTTAGTATACTGTACACCAGGGGTGGGCACTAAGTCGATCGAGATCAACCAGTGGACCACTAGGTCATTTTGGGGTGACCGCTTTTATTAAGACACGCATACTAAAAGAAATATGTTTATGGAACACTGATGTGGGCTAGACTGGGGAATCGACTTTTCACAATTGATGCGAATGTGTTTACTTAAGCAAATGATTCAATGGATGTGTAGATGACACACGTGAACCTTCATTGGAAGCGCACAATGACGCTTAAGTACATACATCGGTTACAGATTCATCAGTTCACATATGTTCGTTTAAAACGGAGGTATATTAAACAAAGAGAAATATTATGATGAAATAATAAAATTTCTCTCCAAATTTGGAGTCATTTTCAAGAATTTACTAGAGTAGATCCAATTGTTGCATTCATGCGTTACCCATTTGCCAATGTTGATGTGGAAAAAATAACTAAAAATATAAATTATATTTCTGTTTATATTTCGAGGAAAGCTAAACTTTTCTCCTTCAAAATGGCATAATTTTAAAAGCACGTAGTTCAGAACCTAAGAATAACTTCTTCAATCTGATGGACAAAGTAAGGTATCCTAATTTTGAAAAAAAGTTGCATTTCATTTAACATCATTCTTTGGTTCTACCTACCCCTGAATCTGCATTTTCAACGATGAATATAGTTAAGAAAACATATCGTTCCCGACTCACAGACGACCACTTAGAATCCGTTGCAAGATTAGCAGTTAGATAAATATATACCCAGATATTCAAGATTGGCAGACAGTATGTAGACCAAGTCTTTTATTCACTATTACTACAAGAACTAACTTTAGATAAAGATGATTTATTTTTTAATGCATTTTGAATAATTTAACATTAATAGTGCATAATTTGAAATTATATTTGTGGCTATTATTTTTACAAGATTTGTATCTTGCATTTTGATTTAAACGTGATTTTAAAAGAGTAAGTTTTTTTTAGGTAGGGTTGGGTAGGTAAATATATTCCGTGTTTATTATTAAGTTATAATAAATATTGTAGACTTTTTTAGCTCATCACACCTACGCCACCGGGTGGACGACAACACCTTGAAAAAAATTAGAAGTAGCCTGTATCCTTAAAAAGTCTGCCCACCACTGCCGTACACAGTATGCTAGTCTTGCCGCTTTGTCCAATCTTTGCGAGTTCTAAATTTGGAGATTTTTTGTTGCTGGGTGCTTCTCTAAATTCTGAAAATTCTGCCATGCCAGCTCTGGTCATACATAATTTCATAGTTATTCTTAGTACTCGTATTATTAAAGGAATAAAATTAGCAGTTTCTTGTATACATTCTAAATGCGTACAGTTTTTTAGAACAACAGAAATCCTTAATTAAATCTTAAAAGTTCTGAAATGAAGATGGAACTTGAGGAAAAAATTGAATACATAAAGAGAACGAAAATTGCTCTTCAAAGGTATGTTGTTGAAACATTATCCAAATTAGAAGATGAAACAGAGCTTGATGTTAACACATTTATTTATTAAAGCGGATATATTTAGAAAGGATGTTAAAAAGAAGGAAACAGCTAAAAATGAACTAAAATACCTGGGAAATATCCAAATGAAAAGACGCATTAAAATTTTGTGTTATTGCCACAAAGCATACATGTTTTATAGGTTTTAATATATAATATCATTTTCGTATCAATGTCATAAATTATGTGTATTATCTGTTATTTTAAAATGTGAAATGTTCTCAGATTATGATTTTAAAAGTGTTTTCATGAAATATTTTTTAAAAATAATAAAAAAATAGTGATAATGTAAATCTTATAACGACTGAGATTATCTAACTATCTAATTTAATTATTTGTAACTACCTGCTCACAGTTAGAAGCTATCTTTACATTCTAAAATGTAAAAAATAAAAAAATAGCATAAAAACTTTATTCCATATTTTTAATGAGACTTAAAATAATACAGAAAATCTCTGGTGCTTCAACGGTTTATTGGAACTGTGCAGTATATTCACTGGGTTACAACTCCAGCTGCTCTGAATGAAGCTACAACACTTAACTCTCTCAGGTAGACAAACACAACTAACTTTCAAAATTTACCAACTATACCAAAGTCAGACATTCCACACATCTCTGTTCCTATCTCTAGGCAAGCAGCAGCAGTGGCAACAGCCAAGCTGCTCTTATTAGAACTTTTTTACATGTTATTTTAACCTATGCCATTTGACATATTAGGTTGTCTGAAAAAGCATGATGCATTTTTTCTGTGGTCTTTTAAAGTGCCTTTATTTATATAAAGAACAATGATCAGTCAATAGTATATTGCCTGTTTTGCTTGGTAACTTTTTACTTTCTTTCGGTGAGCTTCATAATTCTTCATTCGCAAAAGAATCTAGCTTTATCAACGAAAAGCTGAACAAGGTGCTGATTTATGGCTTGATCTGAATTGAATATTATACCATGAAAAATTTTTGAAGAGAGCGAAACTATTGAAAATCTGAGGGCACAAGATCAGGGGAGTATGATACGTGTGGTAATACATTTCTCGAAGTCAAGTAAACGTGTAATTTTTGTCGGGTGAACAAACTTTAACTTCATTTGTCTCTTTAATATTTTTTCACGAGTCCTGTCATTCTGTAGTCTGGTTGCCAAGCTCCTACTAATAAGCCAACAAATCAGTTAAAATGTGTGCTGTTGCTGATTGGACAGTTTCAACGAATCTATCTTCCAAAAACTTCCAGAGCTCTTAAATCATATAGGAACTGCATTCCATCCCAATAACAGGAGACCTAGCATAAGTTTGATCATCTGACAAAAATTATTGGAGTTTGGATGAAATGTGTTGCCATATGTATCATATTCGCCTGATTTTGGAGCATAAGACTTTAATTTGTTTTGCTCTCTTCGAAATTTCTTTTGTGATATAACATTCAGTTCAGTTGAGACTGTAAATCAGCACTTTGTTTAGATTTCCTCTGATAAAGCTTTTGTTCAGATTTCCTCTGATAAAGCTAGGTTCTTTCTTGAATGAGGAATTATGAAGTTCATAAGAAGAAAGCAAGCATTTATTTTATAAAATGGGCAATATACTATTAACTGCTCATTGTTCTTTATATAAATAAAGGAACTTTGAAGAACGTAGAAAAAGTGCATCGAGATTATGCAGACAACCAGATAAAATCTATGTAATCTGTAATTTTCGTTCTTGATTAATGAAAACGTTCTTGGCAAAATGCTTTCGCAGTAGTATCGTCTTGCGATGGTCCGAGAATTTCATCTCCAGCGTCTCAGCACAAATGCCTCCATCTGACTCTCTTAATCATTACCTCATATTCCAAAAACCAACAAAATAGACCTGAAGTCCTAAAACCGAATGATGTTCACTTTGTGTAGAAATATAGTTGTAAATAATTCATCTTTCTATTTTGGTATGTGAAATTTGTTGCTTTGAGTTACTGCATTTACTGTCTGTATGAAGTTGGACCTCATTTTAGCTAGAGTAACGTTATATATTTCAACATTAGTTTTCAGGATATCATAAAATCATTCATCTTCTTTACCTAAGCAGTGTAAGTGATATTGTCATATCCAAAACATTTCTAGTAATCATTAAATGTGTGCCAAATGATGTAATCCATGCTGAATAAGATCTCCAGGTTACTAACTTTTCTTAACGAAAGAGATAAAGAAATCATTGCCTTTTATTACAACTGGAACTTGCATGTTTAAGCTAACAGACTTGAGTTAGAAACTGAACTTACTTCAATTTCAGATCATCCTCATTGCCATATATTTGTAGTGTGTGCAAGTATAATAGTAGTTACCACAAGATAAAATGTAACAGTACTTAATATTTATTATACAAACTTCCACAAGATAAGAATGCAGTGTACCAACTAAAGAACACAGCAGCAATATATCACAAACTGAATTCATGTCAGTTAATAATGAAGTCCAATATTTATTTTTAGAATCTGGCACTACAGAAATAGGTTTTCAGTGCAATCTTTTTTAATTTATTTTTTTATGGAGTGTTGACTGCTAAAAATGAGAAATATTATACAGGGTGAACAAAAAATCTGTTATTATTTATTTGAAAATTCAATGGTTTACTAAATAATGTAAGTATAGAGGTAAAAAAACTGACACATGCTTGACATGGCCAACAGATGGCACTTTATATGATAACAAAACTAATAATTAGCATAACAATTGATTTTTAGCAAAGACTGTTCTTTATAACAAACTTCAACATGTTGACCATCATTCATCAACAATACCTGTGGTCAAGGGACAATGTTGTGAACAGCACTGACTACCACATATCCGTAGCCATCGGATGTTGTCTTTTAGCATCCATAATGAGTCTGATGATCGTGGTAGACTTGCAATTTCAGGTAACCTCACAACCAATAATCACACAGATTAAGATCTGGGGACCTGAGATGCCAAGCATGATGGAAGTGGCAACTGAGCACTTGATTCTCACCAAATGATGTGTGCAAGAGATGTTTCACATGTGTAGCAATATGGCATGCAGTGCCATTCTGCATAAAAGTCATACCTTCCAACAGGTGTTAGCAGCCATAATAGGTATGATGCTATTCTGTAACATATCGGTGCACCTCGCTTCCATCACACTGGCAGTTTGAATAGCAGAACCACACATTTCCTTGAAGAAAAAGGATCTGATCACGATTGATGTGATAAATCCATATCCGTTAGTGACAAAGTCATGAAGGGATTGATTTCCCCTCTCACTACAGCTAATTTCATACATGATTCTCATGCAGCGTCATTGACATTTTGCTGCCCAGGATTTAAATTTAAGGGATTTTTAAACTATGATTTATTATGACTTTTAACAAGGTATGAAGCGATGACTGAACAATCTGAAGTTGGTTGAACGAATATGATATTTGATAAAGAAGTGGCATCAACAATTTAGAGCTGATTTAGAGAATTCTGACAGGGATGTAGGAGTTTAAGTGAAGAATGTTGTGAAGATTGAATAAGAATCTTCTATGATGCCAGAAAAATTTGATTCTATTCAATAATTGATCATTATGTTACATCAGGGTTCGTACGGTCTTTAAGAGTCCTTAAAAGTCCTTAGGTTTTTTAGAATAGATTTTTGGTCCTTAAAAGTCCTTAATTTCGCCCAAAATCACTAGAAGGTCCTTAATTTTAATCATCTAAAATTTTAGTCCATTTTTACAACTGCTATTTCAAGTGCAAATTAGTATTTTCGAGGAATATTTTTGGTGATTCACTGACAAATATGGTTACTGTTTGAATTTGTTCTTATACTCGAGTTTCTAGGCAAGAAATGAAACATAGACATTTCGAAATTGTTTCTTTTTTCTAATGAAGAGCTCTTAACTTTTCCTTTTTGGGGATGCGAATTCTTTTATTAAACGGTTCTAAATTTGGCTACTTATCAACACTTTGGCCATATTAAGATCAATTTCTATACAAAATTTTTAATTTGGAGATCTGTGAGTTTTTCAACACTTTTGTTTAGAACATTGTAACATTAATAAATTTTGTTAAAATAATGGTAATATATCGGAATTATATTTAAGAACTAACACTGAAATAAAATATTTTTATTTTTCCCTGTTAAATTATAAAGTGATATTTCTTTTCATTTTGGCAACTTATTATTACAATATTTTGAATCCGAAAATAAACAAGCTAATAAATGCTAAAAAGCATAATTTACAAAACAGTTCTTAGCAAAAGCAAAGCTGTGTAATTATTTTAAAATGTCTCCGTTTTTATTTTTTCATAGTAAGAGTTTTCCCCCATGTAATTGTCTCAGAATATTCAGAACTTTCATGTGTGTGTGTGTGTGTGAATTTTTTTTTCAAATACTTCTGACTTTTCACTGTGCAGAATTGGTAGTGGTAGTCTCTCTTTCGAATTTTAGACATTGCACCTTGGAAAGTTTAGAAGGATTTGAATGCATGATTTATAGATCTGAGATTCTAGAAAATTCCAGAAAAATGTGACAAAATGAAAAATGTTTTCATAGTATTAACTTCTAATGGATGTATTATACGGAATGTCTGTGATGAATTGCTTACTCTTTGGAGAATTTTTGGGAGAACAATGAAAACCTAATACTTGAATGTTTTACTTCTGATCCTAGAAAACTTTTTCTTAACATGATTATCCCCCCCTTTTTTTTGTTCTTTTCCCTAAGCATGGAAAATATCAAAAATGTTTCTAATGCTGGCACATGGACATCTAATCTACAGAAAGGAATTTTCTTTTAAAAAAGAATTTAAAACTAACAATTTAAAAGGTTATCATATGTATCTTATATATCTCAATGCATGACACACAAGGCTTGCGTTAGGCATTTTTGTACTTGATGCAGTCTCTGTGGGTTCTAAATTCTGCTTCCAGTGCCTGTCCTAAATTCTAAACGTTTTGCTATTTCTATATGCTATTGCTCTGTGCATCACTGAAATTCTAAAAATTCTGCCACACCGGCTTTGACCATATATCATTTTATATTTACTCTCAGTGTTCACATTATTTAAAGAATAAAATTAGCAGCTTCTTCTGTATATTTTAAATACATGTAGTTTTTAGAATAACAGAAATCTTTAAATAAATCCAAAAATTCTGAAATGTAGAGGAAACTTATTGAGAAAAGAAACTGAATGCATGAAGAGGAAAATTCTTTAAATATATGTACAGTTAGTATTATATAAATTAGCCAGTTGTTTATAATTTCAGCCTGTACTATAGCTTCTCCCTTCTTTTCCTCACCAGAATGCAAATCGTATAGATAGTATTTAAACTGAGGTTTTCTTATTGCAAGACAGAGTGTTTCTTTCTTATGCTTGCTCGCTGCATTAGTTCCTGCCAGCTGTGATAATTTGTAATTATTCAGCTTTGCGTTATCACTACTGATATGTGAATCTGTTATGATTATGTGTTACTGAGCCAACTTAGATTAAAATTAAATTGTGCTGTCTTTGATTGCTAGTCCACAATTTAAATTTGAATTTGACTCTTCCTGTTTAGTTACATCGCCATAAGCTGTAGTTCATTCTGCTAGCATAAGAACATGCACTAATATTATAAGTTCTGTTTAAATAAAGAGGTTTATTCTAACTCTTATCTGACTTTATAGTTACTTTCAGACATGACGATAGTTTCCTTCATGCCTATCAAGAGTTTTGGACTATTTAACTTTTACTAGATTATATAAAACCTCATAAGTATAATGTCGAGACATTGACAAGGTAGGAGATAAAGCAGAAACTAATGCGAACATTGGTTTGCTTATTGAAACAAATTTCTCATTGTTAGAAAAGATGCTTAAAGAGAAGGAAATTGATATAAATTAGACATAATCTCTGGGAAGGCTTCAAATTAAAAAGATGCATAAATATTTTGTTGAGTATTGTTGCTGCAAAACATAAATGTGTTGTAGCTTTTAATGTATTGTTATCCTGATGTCGTTTAAGATCAGTGTCATAAATTACACGTATTTTAAACTGTGAAATGTTATTACTGTGATTTTCATCAAATATTAAAAAAAAATAAATAAAATTTAATAGTGGCCAGGTAAATCTATAATACCTACTACCTACCTAACTACCTAATTCAATTATTGGTAACTAATTGCTCACCTTTAAAAGTTATCTCTACATCGAGTCTTTCAATTATCCTTACCATGGTGACAAGATATTACACGAAAATGTAAAAATTACTATAAAACATATTCCTTACAGCTAGTAAAACTGAAAATAATACAAAACAACTTATCACCTCTGGTGCTTAATGGAATAATTAACTTGTAGTTAATTCAGAACTAGTAGCTTAATGAAACCTTAAAGTATGTTAACTGTATTACAACTCCAGGAACTCTGCATAAAGCTACAACACTAACTGTGCGAGACAAGACAGAGCATAACTTTCAAAAACCCTGCCAACATTGGGCATTCAGGTCTGTTCTGATCGGCAAGTCTCTCTCTCTAGGCGAGCAACAGCAGTGACAATAGCCAGTCTTTTGATATGGATTTTACTTCTCACTTTAACCTATGCCATTTGATATAAAATCGGCCTGCTATTTACAAAATCTCTAGACTGAGCAAGTACTTAATGAAATGAGACATAAAAGAAAAAAATCAGCATCCACTAGTAAAACGTAAATAAAATGTCACTAATCTTCTTGAAAATATGTCCAACTATTATCAGTGTAAAATGTGTAATACTTATTTGATAAATTTTACAAAAATGATTTTATTCTCGAATTTATTTTATAATTATGCTTAATAATAGTGGATCCTACTTATGGATCTATTTTTTATTAGGTTGACATAAGGAAAGTGAAGTTCAGGCATAGACTTTAATTGAAGATATGCAGTTCCAATTTGCTGATAGGTCCTTAATTTTTTTTCTTTAATGATCCTTAAAAGTCCTTAATAGTACTTAATTTTCATGTGCAGAAATGTGTACGAACCCTGTACATGTCACATATGGATAATCCTGAGACATCTTTGAACATTTTAAGGCCTCTTATGTAGTCAGTTTTGCATCATCATTTAAAAGTGATAAACAGATTTGAAACATAAAAACGCTTTGGTTTTCATGCAGTTAAGTTAAAAAAATATGTTTGTGTCAAATAGCACAAGGAAACTCTCAAAAGATTCAGCTAGAATGCCTCCAAAGCTAACTTTGGTATTATGCTGGTATGAAGAGTTGGTTTTATTCCTGTTCATCTGAAATAAAACAATAGTTTTCAAAGTCTGAAATATTTTAACCCCTCTGCGTGGCATAGCTTTTTGGATCTGCTTGTGAAGAATTGTATTTAAATATTTTTTGCTAAATTTGCATAACCAATTATATTAGATAATTAATGTGTTTTCATAAACTTTCATTCATGAAGATAATATTTAGATCATTAAGGAAAATAAGGAAAAATATTTTGCCAACTTTCTCAGAAATTAAATAATAAGGTTATATACGTCAACTAATAAAAATAATTATAATAATTAAAAAAAAAACTGGATAAAAGGCAGTCATGTTACTCATGGCTACCCGCCAACTTAAACATAGTTAAAAAAAAAGGGTTTCAAAAACATTTTATTGTATTTATAGTATTCTTTAAAACCTATTCTACTGACCTTTGTTGTAACAAGGAAAACATGTCTGCAGTTTATATATTTGTTATACATTTAGAAAATTAACCTTAGTAATAAAAGTTTTTTTTTTAATCTAAATGCATGATTGTCCTTTTGATTTTAGCTGTTATAATTTCAAATAAAAAGGCTTTATTTCTGAGAAGTAATCTAATATTCAAAAACAAATTTTTTTTTTAATTTTAAGAGTGTTATTCAGTTTTTAAATGGATGGCAAATAATGTATATATAAATATATGCATTTAAATATAAATGCAAACAATTTTTGGAATTTCCATTGGTGTTCAGCTTCTCCCGAAATTATGTCCAGAATTGTTGTTTAAATTAAATCAACTTATGTCAGTAAATATTGCCATATTCAAGCCGTTATCTGTTGTGCAGCCTTTGCAAGCTTTGCGGTACTGTTACCACTTCTACCCATATTGTAAGTAGAATTTCCCATGGGTTGACATTAATGATGCACAGTTTGTCAGACATATAATTAAGTGGCTGCCGTAAATCATGCTATTTTTTATAGCATGCTGTTCTGTAGGTGTTTTGCTGTGCCTCTTATTGTTTGATCGTATGAAGCTTTGTAAATGGAATCTTCCATGGACTGTTATAATGGCACACAGCTCTTTATCATATGGTAAGCAATCCATTATGTGGCTTCTGTAAAACACATATTATTCACCTGTTGCTCATCTGCAATTGTTTTACTGTGTCGCTGATAGTCAGCTTCTGATTCCTTTTGTAAAAGCAGATAATGTTTTCACTATGGAATATTTTGTTTCTGTGGTTTCACTAATTGTTTGTATCAGCTTTTATGAAACTATCAGTTATAAAAAGATATTTTTTTAAAGTTTTTTTCAGTAGCAGAAAGGATTCCTTTTTAATTACAGATAAAACTTTTGCGAATAACTAGTATCATCATGTAACTAAGAGAAAGTTTCAGAAAATATGCATTATGGGCTCAAAGAGAGTAAGAATAACTATAGTAAATATTGCTGCACCAAAGTGAGAATCTGTGTATGAGGAAGGAGGCAAACAGAGGAAGTGGTTCTAAAGTCTACAATATCAAATCCATTGGAAACTATGTTTATTTCAGTTTCTCGAATACTGCGAAAACAAAATGAACCTTTTCTGATACTATTTTTTGTAACACAAATGTTAATTTGTTGCCTGTAATATCATTTAACTATTAAAACATTCTCAAACAATTTGCCCATAAAATAAATATGCAGTTGTCACTTTATTGGGAAAACTCATTTCATGTTTTAGGGGAAAAGGGAATGTTACTAAAGTATCTTATCATAGTATTTCAGTGTGTTACTTTAGATTTCAGGTTTTATAGCAAGATCTTGCTATAAACATTGAAGCAGATAAATTATAAGCTTGTTCTGTGAATGGGCTAACCATTTTGCCTATATGCTGAAAGCATTTTTTCTATGTGCTGTACTAAAATGTACTAGAGCATGCAGTATGTATTTGTGAACTAGACATTTATTGTGATGCATTTATTATTTAAATATAAGTTTACCCATAGAGGGAACTGCTGTTGGAACTATGCCAAGCAAATTGTGTTAGGGCTGGAAAGAATGTTACCAAGACTCCTTGCATTGCAGCATTGTTTGGTAACACAAGAACAGTTTATCATATTTTGTAAACGTACTAATCATTCTAATTTGAAACATAAAAAATGTGCTATCTATGGTTGAATCATAAACAGTGTATCTTTAAGTTGCTGATTAGTTACTGATACTATGAAATTATAGCCAGTTCTGTAATAACAATATGAAACAACAGTTTTCATTTGACATAGCTATATTGGGGAGTGAGAGCTGAAATAAAATAGCATGAAATTATAAACTGTAGTTTTAACATAAATAAATAAATAAAAATAAAATTTCTGTTCATTTTAATATCTGACACAATAACATGAAATTATTATTGGTAGTTTTAAATTTCTGCTTGTCTTAGTATTTGCCATAATAATAACTCTAAATCGTAATCCCTCAGAATGTAGGAGAAATCAAAGTAAAATAAAAGCTGACAATACCAAATAGCTGACATTTCTACAAACTACATGATAGGAAATACTGTATATAATTTAATATTCATTGTTACTGTGATAGGTTGTATGCAAAAAGCAATTTTTAGGAAAGGGCTAAAGAATTTTTAGTTACATAGTGGATATTTATGCTTGCTTACTCTCAGTTCATTTTCTTGTATTGCATGAAATTCTGTAGAAATTCATGCATTAAAGGAGGACATTTAAGGAAAATATATTATTATTTTCTCTTAAGAATCAGCTTTAGTATTATAACCATTTTTATTCTGTGTTTTATTTCAGTAACAGTAATAATATCTTATTCCCTTGTTGTTTTTAGTTAAGATGAAAATGCATTTAAAATTATGACTTTTATCATAATTGAATAAAAATGAATAGTTTTTTCATGTTGTCTTCAATAAGTTTACAAGATGCTTTGTCTTTTCAGCACCAGCTATTCGCCGAGTGGAACGTACAGTATCTTCATCTTGTAATAACGCCTATGACAGTAATGGTAATGGAAGTTGCAGGGTTCTGGAAAAAATTCATTTTAATACTCACCTGCCAAACAATCCATTTCAGTGTGGAACTCCTACTATAGTAACACCATCTACAAACTTCAATTTTTTTAGAAGAGACTACTTTAGAAATTTTGAAAGGAAACGATTTAAATCTATTATAAGATGTAAAACTGGAAATAGTAAATTAAATTTTGGCAATTGTAAATTGTCACGTAACACTTTTCAAACTAATAGAAAGGTAAATAATAGTTTGAAGAAAAAAAGTAAACCTAATGCAGCACGAAATAAAGAAATAAAAATAAATGAAGAAGCTTTAAGGAATTCTGCCAAAGAACTTAGCATGAGAACCAAGAAGAAGAAAAGTATTCGTAATGCAGTTAGGAAGGATGTTCATGATGCCGCAATGCTACAAGAAATTTTTGGTGATAAGGAAGAAAACCATGTCCAGAGTTTTAAAGTAACAGATATTGAAAATGATGAAAAGATGCAGCCAAAAATAATGTTGACAGATATTTTTAGTGATCCTAATGCAGCGAATGATCCTTATGTGAGTAAAATTAAGCAAGACTTGGGCTGGATCCTGGATGATCCAGAATGCCCAGTTGATGATGATAATATGGGAAATGAAGAACTCGCTTTTTCTACTTTGGAAGGTTTTGACGGAGCAAATGAATCGCCAGGCGTTGATAATGAGAAGGCAACAGCTGATTCAATATATTCATTTTCTGAGGAAAATGTAGATTATCAAGATCCTTCTGAGAGTAAAATGTTATCCACAGAAAGTGTGCATAATAGTAACCAATGCGAAGAGCAAGAAGATGAAAAACTTAACGAGAAGTCTCCTATAGTTAATGAAGTTTTATCTGAAGACTCTGCTACTATATTTATGGATGAACCTTGCTGTTCTAAGGATCCTCAAAGCTTTTGGTGTAGTCCTGCACCTGAGAACCCTCCAAGAAAGGGTCCTCGTACTCCCCCTCACCCTCCACCAGATTATTCAGATGAAGGTATGCCTTCAAAATGCTAAGTTTTTACTTTATAAGATATTCTAAATTCGAACTCAAATAGATTTCTCTTCCATATGCAATATGTCTGGGGAGGATCAGAATTTTGGGAATGAAGGTATGTTGTTTTTTTTATTTTATACATATATTTTAATCTTTACTTCATTTTGTTTTCTGTTTGGACTTCTCTCTGCTAACTGACGTTAGAATAAATTGCACACACATTTAAATATTAAACAGGTAGGTTATATGTTTTAGTAATGTATGTAATTGATGTTTATTTTACAAAAATATTTTTAATTAATTTTTCGGATATATGTATTTTGTGAAATGTGCAGAGATAGAAATTAAAAATGTTGATGATAATTTTTTTGTCATAAATACACTGGTTATCATAAATTAAGGAAAAATCACAAAAATTACAATTACTGAAAAAGTTACATGTAGAATTTTATGAAACTTACCCACTGTATACAACACGTAGTAAGGTATAAAATAACAAAAAGAAATTACCAGACAATTATGGTAGTATAGAAATTAGCACATGTATAATATGAACAAATCGAAGGTGTCAGTTTGCTGTAGGAAAAGTACCTTGAATATGGTCACCTCTAGAAGCAATACAGCACATACAGTGATGTGTGATGCTTTCAATTATGCAGTCTATCAGTTCCATAGGAAGCGAGAGCCATTGCTCTTGCAAAGCAGTTGTAAGTGCGGCAAGGGTCTGAGGAGCTAGATGTCTCTCTAAAGCATCCCAAACGTGTTTGATAGGATTCAAGTCCGAGGATCGAGCTGGCCACGCAATATGCATAATTGTTTTTTGTTGAAGATAATCATCTACAATGAGAGCCCTGTGTGGTCTTGTGTTGTCGTCCTGTAACAGGAAAGCATCACCTATTGCCCAGGCATATGGGCACACATAAACATCAAGGATGTCATCTTTATAAACCTGAGCATTCACGGTTCCCCTTGGAAAGACATGGAAGTCTGCGTCCACCCAAAGAGATGCCACCCCAAACACAGACACTGCCTCTTCCGTATTTATCTCTTTGATGGATGATAACGGGTTCCAGGTTCTCTCCATATCAAATAACGCCTACTATTACTTTCTAGACTAAACCTGGACTTATCCGTAAAGAGAACAGCCCTCCATTGATGAGGTGTCCAGCGGACATGTTGTCTTGCCCACTGCAAACGGTCCCTCCTATGGCATGACGTGAGCAGCACGCAAATGGTTGGTCGCCTTGCATACAGACCACCTTCGTGAAGCCTTATACCCACAGTTGACGTTGACACCAACCTTCCGGTGGCTGGAGCAAGGGAGGATCTAATAAGAGTCGGAGTAGCAGTTCTATTCCTGTGTGCACATAATGTCAAATATTGGTCATCAACGCTCGTCGTAGCAGTTGGTCGTCCTTGGCTGAACCTCCTAGATGCCGAATCTGTGATTTGAAATTGCCTCCAATGTCTATGAACCACAGAAGGACTCACATTTCGTCGTCTGGCCACTTCTATTTGACTTTGCCCTGCCTCTAATTTTCCAATGGCTCTCCATCATAGTTCTGCAGGCAAATGATGCCTGGAAGTCATTGTTACGAATTGGCTATCTCAGATTTCTGTTACTATCACAGTGAAATATGTGTGCTTGCTCTCAAACATGGACTTTTATGCTCCTCACAGATGACGTATTCCAAGTGCAGCGCCACTAATTTGCATATTGCAGTTTTACTCAGCTATTCTTACTTGGCAACATATTCAAATTTTACATGGTGTGGCTTATTTTTGATGGAGTTATTGCTATTTTTGGGATTTTTCCTTAATTTATGATAACCAGCGCAGTATGCAAAAGCTGAATGATTATTTTTGTATGAAATGTAAATTTTAAGCATTAATAACAATAATCTGAAATTTTTTTAAGTAGAAAATTTATTATTTTTCATAATTTTGCATGTGATTTTTTATAAGTTCTGTATAAAGTCTGTGTTAGACAGAATTGCATATTTCACAAACAAATGTATTATTCATTCTAGAGCTTTATTTTTGATCTTCTGAATGATAAACTGGGAGGAATGGATTTTTTTTTTTTTAAACTGAGAGATAATTGCATAATCAATGGGGAATAGCAGATGATAGCTTTAATATTGTTGAAGATAATCCTGGAAGATGCTTCTTAAACAGGAACACAAATCATGGCCATGTACCTTATGCATATTAGTAATTCCTTGACTATATAAATTTGAAGTGTTGAAAAGCTACAACATGCAAACTGAAACTAAATAGAAATAAGGACTCAGTAAACAATTTTTCTTTCTACAATTAATATTTATTGTATTCATGTGATTGATTTAATCACTTATTAATTACCAATAATGTGTATTGTTTATTTACCCATAAAATTGATTCAAAACAGAAACTGAATGCCCTTAAATTTTTTTTGTATATATATAAACAGTCTAACCCCATTATAATGAACTTCAAAGGACTGAAAATTGTGTTAAAATTGTGATTAGTATAAAAATTTATTAATGAAAAAAAAGTGAATAAACATTATCGTATCTCCCAAAAGAAGTGAATAACTCTTAATTAAAAAAAAAAAAAAATCGTATGGTAGGTTAACTGCAATTGTTATGTACAATTGTTAAATTTCTTCTTCTTCTTCTTCTTTTTTTTTTTTTCAATTTCATCGTAAGTCAAAAATTTTACGTGATAAATTGCTTGGCATAAAAGTTCGGTTTAGACCCATCCCAATTATATAACTCTAACTAAAATACATATTATTAGCATTTTAGACAGTGGCAGACTGTAGCTCCTTTGAATGATTAACCATTTTGTCAATGCTTTTTCAACGTCTTTATACTTACCCTTTTTTAACTTTTTTCTTGTATTTAAATTTTTTTAAGCATAGAAATTATTAAGTTTTTTCATATTGTACCAACTTGGATGAACTTTATTCTAAGCAGATATTGATTTGGCTAAATCTATTCTGTATTTTTATAATGATGCCTATTTACATCCAATTTTTCAGTAAGAATAAATAAGAATATTCTTATAAAAATATCTTAAATCTAAAGAATGCAACATACTCCCAGAAGACCCTTTCCATTCAGAAGGCAGGACTTTGACAGCAAATACTGTAACAAAACAAAGCGATAAGGACAAAAAATTTCCATTCTTTAAAGATGAATCGCCTGTATAGCCTTAAGTTCATAAGAATATTCAGTTCTTCCTGTTCCTAAAATAGCAAACATTTCAGAATTTCCATCATAGTATCAGTAACACTTGAATACAGCTTAGCTCAGTCAAAGAACATGAATTTAATTAGAGACCCATTAAAGTTCTCTGATTTAGTTGTCACAGCATATGGTGTCATAAGATATTTTTATTGCATGTCTAGCCAAGAATTAAGTATTACATGTCCTTCATATAGCATTTGAAAACAGAGAAAAATCAGGCTGCAAATAAAAGAACAGTAACATATAGATTTTCCGCTGTCCTCATATTGAAGTAATGTGGATCTTAACATCTTAAACATGGGTGATTTTAAGAATTAGTAATTTTCAGCTAAAACGTTAAAAAATTTGGACAATAATGATAATGCAAAAAGTTTAAGTCAAGGATATCAATAAAGTTCACTTATTTTCATACATTTGAAAGTTTGCTACAGGCATATAAAATAACATTAATTGTTTAGGAAATTGGATTGGACTGAAAAGTTCTTTATATGTGGGGTTTGTTAAATACGAGGTTCATTATAGTGGGGTTTGGACTGCATATCACTTTTAAGAATTACCCTGATAAAGCTGATAAAGCTTTTAAGAGTTACCCTGATAAAGATCTCTTTTGCAGTTACTCACTGTAAACTTTGCCATTGAGAGATGTAGAAGGAATTGGGTAAACTGGATTGACTGTTGATGTGAAATATCAGGTATATTTTAGAGAAAGTATAATATAGTATGTTTTCTTGTTAGTTGTAAACAACAAATATTTTAAGAGTGCTGTGTAAACATTTAGATAAATAAAACAGTAAAATTGCAGAATTTCTGGATTCATTGTCTGCAGTAGACAGTTTTAATAAATGCTCAATCAGCTAAGAAATGTTTTCTAGAGCTCTGGCTGTTTGTGGTATTGAAGAACAGTGTTTCGAATGAATACTTTCATAATTTTTCTTGAGCTTTCACTTGCTTCTAGAAATTGTTCTCCCCTTCCCCCCAAAAAAATAAGTTTTTAAAAAAGTATTCACAGTTTTAAAAATTACATTTATTTTTTTTTTGTGAAGTGCAAAAACTGTTCTAGCTGAGCCTGAAGAAAATATGAATTTGGTAATAAGGTAGGTGCATATTTAGTAAGGAAGCTTTGTAATTATTTCTAAGTATATATGACTACACTTTTATTAAATATAAATTTTGCTGCAGTTAGCTGTTCAAAGCAGAAGGTTTAATGACTTGATCTGTCAGGTATGTTGTTTATATTGACTTACTTGGTGATTAATTATATTGCAACAAAAGTACTTAAAAGTATTTCTTATTTACAACAGAAAAATAAAGATTAAATTTTTTATAAACCTCATAAATATAAAACTAATTTTCTTTTTCTATCTGCTTTATCCCTTCATCCTTTTCTACCTTCTGTAGGTGATGATTCTTTTAAATAGGAATAACTGTGATATTTCAATTATCTTTTATTTCTTGGTTATCTGACTGTTATTAATTAATTAGATAATGCAGATGATAGCTATCTTTGATATTCTGATTATTTTTAAGTAAAAAATGATTTTATGAATTTTTGTTTTAATTAGTTTTTCCACATTTTTCTACCTAAATAATTCTCTTGATTACAATTTTGTTTTTGTTCTTCAATATACTTAATTGATTACATTACTTTGGCAGAAGATGTGTATGACTATGGAACTGATTATTATTATGAATCTGAAGACTGAAAATGGATAGCTTTATCATTTTCTTCTGTAAGTGTACATTATTTTTAAATTCATACTATTTATTTTTAATTCATTTTCAATATAATTCACATTATTGCTTAAAATACTTTTAACTTGGAAGAATGAATTTTGTGATTAAAACTTTACTGATTGTAATAGAGATAAATTTTTCATTTTTATATATAAATTAGATAAAATTTGCTATGTTAAGACGTCATGCATGTTTCTAAAAGGAGTTTAAATGACAAGTTTTCCTCATCTTGAATCTGCATTCTTTGCAGTTGTTGCATCCACAAACTGTGACCCCATACAGTGCTGGTGCTAGAAATTTTGCTGGTCAGTGCATTAGCTGTGGTTTGTAAATTATGTTGCCAAATGCCTGTCTAAATTCTGAAACTTCTGTCTTTCCTAAATCCGTCTGCATGATGCAGTCGCATATGTTGCACTGGTGCTAGTACTGGCCATGACATTGCCGCAATACAAAGTCTGAAATTTGATATCCAATGTCCAGAATGGTCTAAGACCCGGACCACCAGCTAAAAAATAAATAAATAAAAATCCTCTGCAAAATCTAAGAATGATGTAAGCAAATGGAAGCAGGTGTGCCATAAATGCAATTTTTCTTGGGACTCTTCAGATTCCTGCTTGTCACTTTCAAACACTGGTGCCTTTTTGCTATTCACATGCCATGCTTTTTGGCACTCGTGGAACACATCAAGACCCAGCAGCTGTAACTATAAATAAATATTTTGTCATCTATAAACTGTTCTTATAAGTAAAAATTGTCTACAGTTAAAAAATCCATTGCTTGGCTTCTTTTAACATGGTAGGTGCTTCAAATAGCATGTTAGGTGCATAACAGAAAAGTAACCTAATATCTGCTGATCAGGGAGTCACATAGCTGATAACACTGCATTGATTGACATATTGATGTGGGTCTGGATCACAGTTTGATCCCTTGAGTGATTCTGATAGAGGGGCAGGCCAGTGTTATGCGTTTTGTCGCCTGGTGTAATCTCTGTGAGTCCTAAACTTTGGTGTTCAATACTTGCCTAAATTTTAAAATTTTGCTGCTCCTAAATTCTGCTGTCAGGTGCCTCTCCTAAATTCTAAATTTTTTGCCACCTAAATGGTCACCCTGGCTCTGGTGCCACCTTTGTTGGAGGATTAGCATTTTTAGCTAAACAAAGGCTGTTGAATAAGTATCTATGATTAACTCTGATCTAGAAAAAATTTTGAAAGTTAACAAAATAGAAGATTCATATCTTTATTTATTAGAAAGATTCATCTCAGTATTTATTAGAAAATGAAGAATCTACATGAATTTGTGTGGGAGGGATGGATGAATAGGCAGGCAGACAAATGGATGAAGGGAAGGAGAGGTTGGGATGGGATGTGATATGGTGAGATGGTAAATCGGCAATACCTAGAGTACAAACTCTGTTTAAAAGCAGTGTGTTGCCAGTGCTTGAAATAAAATACTTCTAATTTGCAAGTGCCTATGCATTGCCATTCAACAAAGCATAAGATATTTATTTAACTTTCATATTTAGTCTGCTCTTATTAATTAAGAAACTAAGCAGTTTTAAAGCAACGAATACAAGCCTTAAGAATATTTTTCTTATGCTTTTAATCTGATTGAAATAAAAATGCTTTTAAATCGTGACAAGTCTAATTAGAAATATCAAATATTTTTAAGTTTGATTAACTAGATTCATGAAATCATTTATTTTTTCTTTTTAAAAATTGCTATTTTAGGCATGTAAGTACACAAATTGCTAGTAAGTTATAATGTCTAGTAAGCAAGAACAGACTATAGTGTAATATAATATAGACAGTCCAAATGTATTTCCAGGGCAGTCTCAATACTGAGTTCTAGCTTGCTAGCACTTTTCAGACTGATATTTCATTTCTTGTAATATGCTATTGAAGAAAATACTAGAGCTAGGTTTTGATGAGAAAGAATTAAATCATGTTTATCCTTTAAAACTGCATGTTATACATATACAGCCCCTTCTCCCAGTTGCTTTTCTGAAGATTATGTTAAAACATGATGTGTGTGTAAGAGAGAAATATTATAAATGTACAATGTCTTTCTTTTGTGCTGTTTATGAACATTTTAAAAATGCTGTGTAAGTGAAAAATGTAGTGTACAGTGTATATTTTATTATCACTTTAATGGTTTAGTATGTGTAATTATTCATTAAACTTTGCCATATTTACATATGCTACAGAATACAAAGTCTAAGAAGGGGAATCTGCTTTTTCGCTAATTCTGTATTTCATAAATTTCCCGATTTTAGATTATAAGTTTAAATCTAGTAAGATGACATTTTTAACTTATGAAATTAAATTTATGAAATAGGAAAGCATTTGTAACTTTAAAAAAAAAATTAAATACTTTTTTAATGTTATTGAAACTTTCTCTCTCTCTTTTTTTTTTTTTTTTTTGTGTGTATGTGCGTGCGCGCGCCAGCCAATGGCTCTCTTTAATTTTATAGACATAATTTTTTCTTCAGTTTCAAAGTTGCATTTTACAAATCCTGTAGTTGCCATGTTGAGAATTTCCACTAAATTGTCAGTGTAAATTGTTTTATTCACAACAATCTGTTTGTCATTGTTTTTACTTTCAATATTGATATTTTAACTTAATATGACTTTCAATATTAAGTTAAAAACCATGATTTTGCTGTTCATTAATTAGTGATTGATGATCTGCATTTCTTCACAAATTTCATTAAGTAGGGCAGATTAGCTGTAAATTGTGCCAGGCACTTTTTAAATATCTGCAGATATGTCCTTTCATGATCTTGCAATGCAGGCCATGTCTACACAGCAGACTTTATATTAAAATATTTAAAAATTTCTTGAATGTTGAAATGTCTTTCTTGAATGTCTTTCTTGAATGTTAAAAATGTTGCTGTTCAAGGCACTTAGCACAGATTTGAAAAAGCTTGTTTTGTGTGTGCATTTCAGCAAACCACTTGGATAACCATTGGTTGAATGATGGATGCACAATATGGTGGAAAGAATAAGACTAAACTTTAAGTAAAATATGAGCCAAACATTTGTTTATAATCAGGAAAAGTTTTACATCATCCAATAAACCAACTTAGCCTTGTGTATGAAATGATTTTCAAACCAATGATTTATTAATGTTTTTATCATCCATGCTCTTTTATTTGACATAGAAAATCCTTATTCGTTTAAATGCTCAAAGTCGTGCATTTGGTATTTTTGACACCAGTTGGGATCTGTTCTGCAAAGGTTGTCAAGGTATTTCAGGGCCTAAATGGTCCGTAAACACCAGTTTCATAAGCATAATAAATTTGTTTTAGAGATAACTTAATCAGTTTGATGAATTCATATGCAAATTGTTCAGCTGCTTCAGTATTAACTGAAGCTTTTTCATGGGAAATTTTTTAACACTCTTAATACCATGGCAATTTTTAAATTTGGTTAACTAACCTGTTGAATATATGGACTCTTTTTTTTCCCCTAAAGTCTCATTTTCTCATGAAATGTTTTGGCTTGAGCCATTAGCATTGGACCTGTCAATGGCAGGCCCTTGCTGCAGTGCTGTCTCTTCCGTTTAATCATGGCTTAATCATGATTGTCACTTTTAGCATAATGATTTTTCTGCTATTCATTGAAACCCCTCTGAAAGTCTACTTTGGCACAATGGAGGGGTGGCAACATTTTTAAGAAGGAAAACAGTGGCTGTACAGTGCCTTTCAAAATTTCAAAAAGTTCCCCCCCCCCCCAATTTATGCTCCTATATAAATTGAGATGGGTGCCTTTATCCATTTTTGTAGAATTTTTCTTTCTGCTTGATTGACATCGAAACATGCTTTTATTTTGTAAATCTTTTTGCAACTCCTGAAATAGAAACTACTGCCAGCATAATCAAAATTTTCAAATTTAATTTTGATAAGCTAGCTATATTAGCCTGCAAAAAATAACCTGGATGAACTTATAAAGGAGCAGTGCGGTGTGCTAAGTTAGCTGAATTTAAGTTTCTTGGAATCTAATTCTCTGTCCCTTGCGTGTTGCTATGCCAACAGAAGAAGACCAGTATGAACAACATCCCGCTCCGTAGAAGTATGTGTTGAGGCTACACTTATTGTCTATGTCAGATAGAAAAAAATTAGTCAATACAATTGTCTTTGGCAGCAGTGTTATTCCCTGGGCAACTGGGGTTTGAAAGTGACTTAAGGAACTTAAGGAATCAGAGCTATTCAGAAGAAAAATTGCTTTTACAGTGCTTCTTTTTCTTAAGTGTTATATTTCCCATTCCTTCATTTTGTAAAGTGAAAAAATTCTAAAAACATTGCTGGTGGTCCAGAGGTCTGGATTTTGGTTGTATATATCATTTGGTATTATGAGTAATTTCTCTCAGTTTTGATCAATCTTGCTTGTATTACCTATGCATGTGAGGTATATGTTAGTTAAAGAAGACATGAAGGTGGATTTTAATATAAAACCACAATTCAAATGTCTGCTCTGCCATAAAGCCAAACTCAGCTGTAATTAAGCATCCTTTTGAAATAAGTACAAGTGGGCATCATAATCTTTGTTCCAGGAATCAGTCAAATGAAGGTAGCTCTAATTAGAAAAATCAATTTTGCTGTGGATCAAAACTGACTGTCCTGATTTCATTGCAGACCATGGAAAATATCGATAGAAATATGAGTCTGAACATTGCTGCTGGTAGAATAAGCCCATTTTTCACCATATCAATTGTTTATTGTATAACTTTACTTTTCTGTAGAGGTCGATGCAAACTTATGAATGTATCACTAAGGGTTAGTGTATATTTTACACATCATATTTTGTGCTTAAAAATGTTTTTTCTGTGCTGTGTAGATTTCATGGAGTAATTCACACATTGGGCGTGTGCCCAATGTGTGATTGGGGCATGTGCAGTTGAGATGTCAGATGTTAAAAATTTCTTTTATAGTGCTTCTATTGTAAATTTCAAGTTGTTTGAAATTTACAGTCACCTCCAGGATGCTCAGTAATATCAGAGTTACTGTCTTTAAGTTGAAAGAAAAAAATCTTATAATGCATTATAAAGGCACTTGAACCCATTGGGTTGTTCAGATAGTTTTTTTTTTTTTTGAAAATAAAAAAGATTTTCTTACAGTGAATAAATATTTTATTGAATTATATATTGTTTATTCTGGTCCAATACCTTTTGCCATCTTTCTGGCAAATATGATTCTATGCTCATATTTTAAAAAAAAATTTTTTTTATTTATTTATTTTTTTTACTTATTATTTGCTCCAAAAAAACTGATTCAAGGTGATTTTTGACCTTCTCATTTGAAGTAAAGGTTTTATTGTCTAAAAAATATTGTAGAGACTGGAACAAATAATAATCAGAAGGTGCCAGATCTGGAAAATATCATGGGTGTGGCAGTATATCCCATCCAAGCTGCAAAATCTTTTGGGGAGTTACCAAACTTGCATGTCACCAAGGTAATGCTAGATAGTTTTTTGGTCTCACCAAGATAATGCTAGATAGTTTTTTGGTCTCACCAAGATAATGCTAGTCCTCATGCAAGTTTGATTTTCCTACAAGTTTAACTTTTCTACTTTTTTCATAGAAGTTTGACTTCTCATGCAAGCTTGACTTTTCTGATAATGCTTTTCTAGTGTTCAATTCTGGACAGTACACTTCAGAATCTATCATTGTGTTGTCCAGTAGAAGCTTAAGGGGAGGAAAAAAGATTCTTTTGAAATCACATGAAATGCATCATCATCGTTTTTTTATATCAGCTTTCGAAGTGCTTAGGGCTGGTTCATCTTTTTTACCCCATCATCTCTTGCATTTAACATTGTTCTAGACAACCCATTTCTCGCCCCCAGTGACTTAACGTTTCAAAAATAGATCGTTTTCTTGAAGTTTTAGAAGCAAATCACAAATTTCTCTCCATAAAAACATGAGGAACTCATTTGTTGAGCTTTGAGATTAAACCTAGGAATATTAAATGGTCATGAATGTCAAATTCGATAAATATAATATGTCAGCGATCTCACAAGTCGTTATTTGCTGGTTTGCATGAATTAATGCCTTTATTATGTCTTCATCAGCTTCAAATGGGCTTCCAGAATGTGGTTCATCTTCAAGATCAAAATTGCCAGATCAAAATTTTGCTAACCAGTTTTGGCACTGGCGTTCTGTTATACATCTTCTCCATACACATCTGATAATTTTTTTTTTTTTTTTCTTGAACAGCATTTTTAACTTTTCAATAGTAAAAAAGTAAAATATGCCGAAAATCTGCTTTTCACTTTCCATATTTGAAGGGGCATCAACCAAAAACTACTGTGTAGAATCAACTGAACATTTTCACAAGTGAGCCTTGCTATATCAGCTGTCAAAATATGCAGCTTAAGTGTGAAGTTTCTGTGAAAAAATACACTTAAGCCCTCTGTTGATTAAAAATGAAATTACTTTCCGAAAAACCCAATATTTCCCTGACCTATGATCACCTTATTCAGTGAGTTTGATAAAAACTTCTGAAGAAACGAACAAGCAAACAAACAAAAAACTGATTATTTCATGATCATTAGTGGCGATAAACTTTCTTCTCATTTGACTTAATCATATCAGATGGAGAAAAAACCATAATCAAGCAGCTAACTGTGCAGAAAATATTTGCTTAGCATGTGCAAAACACCATTATGCAAATTTAAAAATTTGAGCAATTTTGATTGAGAAGTCACAATAAACAAAACTAACTAAATTATGGAGAACTTTGTTTCGTTATAAGTTCCAAGGAAAGAATACAGGAAAAAGTTGGAAGAGGATCAAATATCTGTCATTGATGGAAAAATAAAAAGTTCTGTATCTTTAGGCAAATGAAGACTGTTATCTGAATATGTAGAAGTTTATTAGCTGCAGCTCTAAGTATCAAGGAAATGTGAGGAATAGCCTATCAGATATTGAACTGAAAGACAGGTTTTAAAGAAAAAAGTCATACCTGAATCTGTAACAGTGAAATGAATGGCTATAAACAAGAATATGTAGTATTTTGAAGTACTGTGTAATCTTAGTGGAATGCCCATGAAGAACGTATGAATTTTTATGACTGTATTGGACAAAACATACGAAGTGTGACATAAAAGAAATGAGACTTACTGTGTAGCTTGAAAAAAGAGTGGAGTTGGCAACAACTGTTTTGGTGACATCATCGCACACACCTCCTGTATCCATGCGGCCAGTTTCGACTTAACCGATCACGCCAGTTGGGAGTACTGCATCATTGAGTGAACATTGTATCTGCATTCTGTCAGAAAAATGTCTAATGTAAAAACCAAACAGCAAATTAACATCAAGTTTCTTGTGAAACTTTAGAAATTAGCTACGAAATCATTTCAAATGTTAACTGAGGCATATGGAGATGAAACTTTGTCTCGTGCATGTGTGTTTGAATGGCATAAGCGGTTTTCAGGAAGGGACAGTGTGGAAGATGATGAACGTGCTGGACACCCAAGGTCAGTAATTACAGAGCAAAACATTGCCAAAGTTTGTGATGTGATCCATGGTGACCGAAGATTAAGCGTTCATGCAGTGGCAGAGTTGCTTAACTTAGAAGCTGTATGGTGCATTTTAACTGACAAATTACACATGAGGAAGATATGTGTGAAGGTTGTTCCAAAAGTTCTGTCTCAGTGCCGTAAAGACATCTGTGTGGACATGTTAGAACGCACTGCAAACGAGCCAAATTTGTTAGAATCTGTTCAGCATTTGATGAGACATGGATTTTTACCTATGACCCAGAAAGTAAGTGCCAGTTGATGCAGTGGAAGGTCTCCAGGATCCCCAAGACCCCAAAAAGCATGCATGTCAAAATAAAAATTCTAGGCATTGTTGTCTTCTTCGACATTAATGGGATTGTAATGATTGTGT
This sequence comes from Stegodyphus mimosarum, assembly GCA_000611955.2. Lineage (NCBI taxonomy): Eukaryota > Metazoa > Arthropoda > Arachnida > Araneae > Eresidae > Stegodyphus > Stegodyphus mimosarum. The sequence goes on from KK122374.1 coordinate 899,156, forward strand.
TCCCAGTGATCAGACTGTTAATCAACACTGCTACTTTGAAGTACTAAAAAGAATTCATGAAAAAATTAGGGAAAAAAGGCCACAGTTTTGGAGTGATGAATAGTTGTTGCACCAGGGCAAAGCACTTACACACATGGCCCTGTCTGTCAAGCAGTTTACCAGCAAACATTGTGATGGGGCATCCTCCTTATTCACCTGACTTGCTGCCATACAACTTTTTTTTATTTCCTAAAGTTAAATCTTGCTTGAAGGAAACCCATTTTACTGTAGTTGAAGAGGTTTAAGCAAAAGCAGAAAATCTCTTGAAGGGCCTCTCAAAAACCTTGTTCCAAAACTGTTATCAGCAATGGCAGCACCAAATGCAGAAGTGCATGAATTTTGAAGGGCACTACTTTGAAGGTGATAAAGTCATGGAGAAATGATTCTATAAGTACAATTACTTACTTGACCAGTCACTTTTTTTTTTTTTTTTTTTTTCTTTTGTGTGTCACACCTCGTACATTGAGTGAACAGGAGATCAATGGAGGCAGATTATTTAGAAATGTTATTTGAGTTTATTGAAGCATTGTTGTATTTAGCTGGCTTCTGAGAGACTTTATATGAGATTCTTCTATCCTTAAGATGTATCTTTTTTTTTTTAATTCTATAATCAGTTGGTCTCTTTTTACCATCTTTTTCTTTGTTTTCAATGACTTTTTGTTAAAATTCTTATGAAATTTCCCTATTCATAATTTAATTATCATTCCGTGTACATACTCTGAGGCATAGGAAAAATGAATCCGTGTACTAAAACTCATTGTTTATTGGTGTTCAGTCATTCTTTTTTTTGGGGGGGGGATGTCCAACTGCTTTAATGTTTCTTCTCTGCTTTTTAAACATGATGTAACAATACCAACTCTGTATGTCTTGCAAACCCCTTCCCACAATACAAGTAAAAATTGATTCTTCTCAGTTTGAAGGATGATCTATTTCATCAAGTGCTATTTGATTAGTTCTCAAAATAAAGATGGAATGTCAAATATAATTTATAATTTCAATGTATCACAACTGTGTCTGGTTAAGTAAATAATTCTTTTTCAGACTGCAGATATTTTCGCTATTCATGCTGAATTTCATCAAATTTACAAGTGTATGAAAACTGTAGAAAATGTCAGTAGTTAGAAAACTACTGTGCAAGATCATTTTTGAAATATTTGGTTAATATATTATAGTCTGCTTTACTAATCTTAATTTAAAAGTAAAATGATGTAATTACATTGAAATATTCTTCTAATTTAATTTCAGATCATCTGGTAAGAAGGAAATAGAAAAGCGAAAAGAAACTGAGTATTCGAGTTTGATTTTTACATTTAATATAACCTTTATCAGTTATTTTCTGTTAATGGGATGCCATTTAATGCTAAACATAAATGTTGGCATGAGATCTCTAGATGTTGGCAACCCTTACGACAGATAACTATTTTATATATAATGCTTAATGTGCACAATGCCAAACTGTACAATTCTCAGATTTTTTTTTTAAACAAAAACAAATCACCGTGAGCATGGGGCAAAGAAACTTGTTCCATATGTGCAATGATCTGTTTTCACTGCAAAAAATATCAGAGAATTGTATTTTGCATTGGGCAAAATCTGAGAAAAATGATTATTTGCTCTTCATCATAAAAGCAATTGAAAATCTAGGACTGGAAATTACTGGATTGATATGCACTGCCTGACTGGTGTTCATTGATGTCTCTTGTTCGCAACAACACTATTGCTGACGTGATGCAAACAGGCTGCCATATTTGGCACTTTGATGCATATTTGGCAATTTGTTCCCCGTTAACAGAAAAGCACCCCTTTTTTTTTAAATTTATGAGTTATCTCAGTATTTTTCTTAAAAGGGTTTCCCACTTCTCTTCCTTGTTTTCCTTTTGAGTCTTGTTAATTTATTTCCATCATTTGCTGTTTGTGATAACCTAATTTTTCTTGATATATAAATATGCTCTTGTCTTCATATTCTATATTCAATAATATTATACACTCTTATATTGTATAAGTGTGTTTCCTTTTTAAATATCTGGTGTCACAGGGTTTTAAATTGTATTTAAAAGTAGTTTTTATTGCTTTTTTGTCTTTAAATATTAGTGGAGAGGTGATGCTAGAATCCACTTTGTTCTTGCATCCTGAAAGCCATTAGATGCAACCATCTAATTTTGAATGATATGAAAGTGTATGTTTTAAAATAATATTTTCTGGTTAGATAGATATAAGTAGTTTGTTTCTTGTTAGCCTGTGTTCATTTGATGCTGGCATCTTCATTACTGTAAACAGTGTGTTCTTTTATGAGACTACTGTAAACAGTGTGTTCTTTTATGAGACATTTTGTGTTTTAGAATATTTTTAGTGAAAAATATTTTAGATTTGATAAGTTTTTGGTGTACTTTTTAAGTTTTTTTGGGGGTGGGATGTGTGTTTTTATGAATAATACCTTTAATGGATAATTAAAGTAAATGTTGAATACTTACTGTTTTGTGTACTAAATGTGCAACTCACTGAATTTGGTGTGTTTTACTAAACTACTTTTCAAAACATGTCAAATGATTTTCAATGGCTTTATAAAGATGTTATCTAGTTTTTGAGGATATGGTTGAAATTTTTATAGTGTTGTATTAGTTTACTTAAAAATTAATGTACTTATTTTAAATACAACCAAGATACATTCAAATATAAAATTGTGAAACTGATGCTATGAATTTAATGCAGATGTTATTTTCAAATGTTGTTTTTATGGATAATATCTTTAATGGATAATTTTAATGAATGTTGACTACATACTGTTTTTTGTGCTAAATGTATTACGACTTGATGACTCTCAAGTTTTTCTAAACTATTTTTCGAAACACTTAAATGAATTTTAGTGGCTTTGTAAAACCACTGAAATTCATTCGTAGTTGTCCAGTTTTTGAGGATATGGTTGTATTTTTTATAGTGCTGTATTAATTAAGTTAGAAATGTACTTATTTTATTCACAACCAAGATGCGTTCAGATGTAAAATTGGTGAAACTGATGCTATGAATCTCATGCAGATGTTATTTTCAGGTATGTAGGAACATCAGGTATGTGTTCTGTAAGTTTTAAGAAACTTCATCAATAGCAGAATTTTTATAAAAATAGTATTTTGTAATTATTAAATTTTCATTTTAAAAAGACGAATATACAGCTGAATTTCACTTGTAACATTGTGCATTTCTCATCATTCCATGCATTTGCTTTTTTAATCTCTAGTGTGTTGATCAAAAAGAAACAAGGTGATGTCAACCACATATGCATATGGTTGATTTCATCATAAAACATTATTTGAATTTAATCCCATCTTCATTTCTCCAAAGTACTGCCCTTCTGCATTCAGAAAACATTTCAAACATTATACAAACACTGAGAATATTTTTCTTAGTGTTTGTGTAGTATTTGGAATGCTGCTTGAATGTCTCCTGATAGAAATAACCCTTGCACTTACTGCATTTTAGTAACAGTGTCATTTATGGAATCGGAGCAGTGACTCTTCAATATGGATTTCAAGTGAGGAAATAAAATGTCACGAGAGGGCCAAATCTGATAATTAAAAAGAACAAAGGACCATGGTGAACTTCGTTTTGCCTAAACCTTGTGTATCTTCAGTGTGCTGTGACATAACTTTGTTACCTTAGACGGGGGAAAAGTGTTTATCTAACTGCTGAGGTTTCCTGCAATAATCATTCTCTCTCACCAACTTTTTAAGACATCATATAACTACATGACTCTCTGACTTAGAGAGAATTTATGTTTCTGCTATAATGATGCTCTCTTACCAACTTTAAGACATCACCATATAATTGCTGAGAAGAAGAGAGAAATTTTTAGTTTTCTGCCCTTTAAAAAAAAAAAAAAAACCATTATTGGCATTGTTGCATTCCCATTTATTTGTTCTGGGATTCAGTATCATAGGAGCATTTGGAGTCCTTCGGTGGGAGTCTGTTGCTTCAATTCAGAGTATTATAACATTTTGTTGATTTTAAGATACCATTTATTGTAGTGTTTTTATTAATATAGTAATTTATATACAATCAGCTGAAAAGACACTGTGATTCTAAGAAAATCTGTAAAGGAAATAATCTAAGAAGGGGTTTTATAATAAAACTTGTATTTACTGATAAGAAAAGGCCTGTTTATAAGTAGAAATAATGTTCACCATATCAATAACAAAATGCTGGTTCTTGAGAATCTGTACTATCTTCATTCTAATGAATATTAGCATTTATTTAAATGTAAAGTATAACTCTTTGTAACCAGTAAAAGAGCATATTATCTCTCCTTGTACGAATTAAATGAAGTAACTGTAAATGCAAAAAATTCTAAATATCATATCTCAGCAGAAATATCCGGAATCCATTTGGATGATTTTTTTTTACTTGATGGCTGTATGTGTGGACAGAATAAAGGACTCTTTTTTCCAAAACTAATGAATTTAAAATGAATTCAAAAGGGATTTTTTCTTGAGGTCAGTACATATGTATGTGTGTATCTGGCATAGCTCAAAAGCGATTACCATGGAACGTTGAAATTTTGTATATGGGGCTGCTATGACATAAAGTTGTGTACTCTTTTTTTTTTTTTTTTTTTCATTTTTTTTTTTTTTTGCCACCGACAGCACTAAACCTGTGTGCGTGTGTGTATATATATATACATACATACATACATGCACCCAACCTCTTACCCAGCTCAAAAGTCCTTACCCAGCCTTTTATTTTCATAATCGCTGGTCGCATACTTCCAGTTAAAAAGTGTTTTAAATGATGAAAGTATTCATGTTTCAGCAATGTCAAATAATTTTTAAAAAAAATTAATTATCGAACGAATACCGAAATCTTTCTATATATGTATAACGGTTTATATATATGACTAGTCAGACAAATATATATCAGTATTTAATATCAGTGTATTGTTGTTCTAAAAAGAATATTTAATAGGTCGTGCAAGGAATCATGGGGTGTCCACATCAGATTTTTTTAATCAATAAAAGGCACAGAAACAAATCATTGTGTACCATACTGCATAGTGAAAAAAAAGGGGTAGAAAGGAAACTATTGATTTTAAAGTATGTGTCTTTTAGAAGCTTTTATGTATCTGGGGGGATGAGGGTTTGATTAATAGAGAAATCTCTTCTTCTGATGACATTCAGTTCAGATAACAGAAGTTTGGACAGATCTTATTTGAAAGACATCTAAGGAACATTTCTGTTATAGTGCAAATACTGAAGTGAAGGCACAAATGAGAATACAGCATGGAATAAATCTGACGAGGGCTTGTAGACCAGGGTTTAGCTAAGTTTTCAAAATTTAATTGGTATTATCTAGTTTCTTTTTGATCAGCTTAGTATCTGTTATTCAGCCATTTCTTCTTTATTGTGAAATTTTGTTGAGTAATAGTTAGAAAGTTATTCATGAAATGCAATGTAGTTTGTACTTTATCTAGTTAGTATTTAAGTATAAAAATATGTGGATGTATTGGTGTCTTTTAATATTCTTTGTTTTTGTGAGCACATTGCAGAATTTTTTTCAGTTCAGGTAGTTTAACTGTTTTGCAGTCTCTTTATCATTAAGGGAAGCAGATGCACTTTTACACACAGAAAACTTGTAAATGTATGTAGAAAGGGATCATATAATCATTCTGAAATATCTGCCAAAAATAAAGGAGTGTGATAAGTTTTTAATTGTACTTATTGTTTTAAATTAAACGTATAACTTTAAAAAATTTTTGTAATTAATTTTGAAGTTTGGTTATATAAATTTAATAAATGTGTTATTTTGAATATTCTGTAGACTTCACGTGACAATGTATAAATGCGTTGTATTAGTCTCTATTTGTATTGTAAGAGCTAATGTTACATCTTTTAGATTTTTTAAAGAAAGGCATAATACATTTTTTCAGTAGAATATTAGAAATATGATTGATTTTCTTTAATTTAAAGTTTTGGATTTAGGAAATCTGTAAGTATTTAATTCATTCTTTTTTTAGATTTAGCAGATTTGATGTAAACATATCTGGTATGTGAATTTTATTTTAATGTAGATGGATTTCACTCTACATTTTTGCAGGTCCAGACAACTCTGTTATTACTTAAAATAAAGAATAAAATTTGCATAGTGTTGTGCATGATCACAACATATGCTTGGCCTACTAGCATAGTTGCCAAAACTGGGAGACTCCATGTTTTTGTCACACATCCTAGTCTTATGGTGGGTCACTTAATCTCCCAGTGTTAAATTTTTAGCCTTTACTAAAGAAAATGTTTCCTGGTGGTAAACTAATTTTATTGAATTAATGAAACTTGCAAATTCCATTCTCCCACTTCTGATTTGCAGCTTAATTTATTAAATTTTATTTGATCTGAATTGACTTGTTCTATCGTAGACATTTGCAGAGCATTTTATGATGATTCAACCAGTGTTTAATAAATTAATATTTGCATTTAATTTTGTTTTGCATCAATGAATGCAGCAGTACTGAGTTCATCTATACGGTAGTATGTACATTTATTATTAATTTTACTTTCCTCATATTTAAAAGTACTTTGAATAGTAAAAGGTTCTCTTTGTTCCTCAGGATTTTCTAAGTGCAAGAAAATTACAAGATAAATTTAGCCAAAATTTAAAATATCTAATTAAGTAGTCATATATTTGACATCAAAATTGCATTATAAATAATTAAGTAATGTAAATCAAGCATTGTAAAGTGTATTTGGAATTCTTTCGAAATGGCATTACCATGCAGTATGAAAACTGGTTTTTTTTAGATTTCCAAGTTGGCAGCTATGACTCACCTCCTTTTTTTCTTATCTCTTTTTGATCGTGGGACAGTAGGCTAATATTTCCCTATAGTGTGTGTAATTGCATTTGTTTCTTCCCATATATGATATTTCAGAAAAGTGTTAATGGCTTCATGTTCCAGTATTTGCTTGTAAGGTAACTATGTAAATGTGGGAAATAAAAGTTTTTATTTCTGTTTGTTTTGTTTTTTGAGTGATAAAAGTTGGGGCAGTTCTAATGTTTTAGCCACAGAATAGTAAAATAAGACATTAATTGAAATATAAGACACTCTCATATATATGAGCATATATTAAAAAAATGTGAGTGTTAGGAGATAACCGCTCTGTGCAATTATAAAAATCATATATACATGATGGGTATGATCGTTATAAAAGAAACAAATAAATAATCAAGACAATATGGTAACTTGACTTTTTTTTTTTTTTTTTTTTTTTT
>KK122374.1:912739-966314 GCA_000611955.2 Stegodyphus mimosarum
ATTTCGAATTTCATAATCTATTGTATGGGAGTTCTTTGGAAGTTTCTACATGATATTCGACTGCCGAATAACAGTCTCAAGATCGAATCCGGAGATCTCTCGTACCGCGTGACAGCCACAGTGGTGACCCTGAGCTGCTGTTTTTTATTATCCTGAACTTAAAAGCCACAAAGTTTTCTTGGTCTTGCCGGATATTTTCGTAAATTTATTCTAAATTTTTCTATAATTGCTTAACCATTAACTCATCTCCTTAAGAAAGGAAATGACTTCCACTTTGGTGACAATGAAAGAAAAGCTTTCAATCTTTTGAAACAACGTTTGTGTGAAAAACCCGAACTTAGCATAGATAATCAGCGCAGTGGTACTGAAATACCCACTGATGCCAGTATCTATCGTCACGGTTGTATTCTCATGTAAAGATTCATGATAGATAATTGCCTACATCCTGTTTATTAGATAAGCAAAAAGGCATATGATGCCGAAAAGAAATTTATCAGCTGTGAACTTGAGTCGTCAGCTGTAATTCAAGCCTTGAACAAATTTAGAGTTTATCTCTTAGGCAAATACTTCAGAATTATTACTGACTCTAATGCCTTCAAAATGACCATGAGCAAGAAATCTCACGAATACACGAAAATAAGCACGTTGGGCACTGATGTTAGAAGATTTTGACTCACTGAGCAGATCTTCTATTATGTTTATTACTCAAGATAGCCTCATTTTGAAAATACGAAATGCTCAAGAGCAACGTGATCGCATTTGAACTATTAAAGAAGTCTTAAAATTTAAATTATGGTGATTAATATGTTAAAGCCAATATACTAATTTATAGACGGTAGCGTATTACTTGTTCTTCCAGAATCATTTCAAACCGATTTAATCAAGGGTGAATATCTTCGTGGACATTTCGCTTCTAAACGAACCAAAAAAACTCATCAAACATGAATTTTATATACCTAGATTTAAACACAAAATTGATAATTATATTGCACATTATGTTCCTAGCATATTAATTATGCATAATCGTAAGGGTAGACAACAAGAAGGTAGGTCGGATACCGATTTTAAAACTCAGCAATAAATCGATGTTCCTAGAACTCAAAACTCAAATAATGTACGAAGTATTGACACAACACTAATTTTATTCTTTGTAACATTAATAATTACAACGTTTATATTTTAAAACATCTAACTACGAATATGAAGATAATTATCTCTAAATTCAAAACATTGGAATACTCTTTTCACTTGCCAGACTCAGAATTACACAGTTACAAACTTTAAACACGTTTATAGTTATATTGATAACAATTCGCGTGCATAAATTTAACACACAGTTTTCTACAAGGTATGTTACATTCGTATACTCAAAGAAGGTGTACCACTTCATATATATCACATTGATCACTGAGAACCATTTGAAAGTACTCGTAAAAATTATAACATTTGCAGTTCATGATTCATCGAATGCCGGAGAAGGCATGGATTCTTGTTAATGTTTAGTGTCGGTGCGGCATGGCGGCACTTTAAATATGCGGCGAGCCGAAAGTTCTCTTATGTGGTCTGGTAGGAGGGGGGGGGGAGACCATCAAAATTGGGGCGGAACTGAGCCAAATCGCACTGTCACCTGTGTTAGGTGCTCAAGGCTGTTGCCAACGACAGGCGTAAATTTGCGCTCCTTGCCAGGAGGAATTCGTGGGCTTGAGCCAGACAAGTGAGCATAAGTAACAACAACTAAAAGGAAATCTGGTAATCATGACAAAATTACAGCATTTTTAAATGCAAAGATTCAGTTAGATTTAATCAACGCTCATTATTATCTTCGACAGTAAGCTTACAGAAACATTAGGTATTTATTTGAAAGTGGGAGAGGTGAAAATGAGCAATGCCCTCGCCGGGACTCGAACCACGGACCTCTCGAATACGCGTCGAGCGTGCTGACCACTACAGCACGAAGGCATGCGCAGAAGGCGCGAGAAATGCCTTATATACTCCCCCTTTTAAAGGACGACTGGGGATTAGGGGCCCCAATCGCCAAATCGTGGTGGTGGAGAATCATCATCCACCACCCTTTTTTTAATTCGGGCGCCACTTGCAGAGCCATTAGGCACTTTTTTTTAAAACATGAGTGGTGAAAAATGAGCAATGCCCTCGCTGGGACTCGAACCGCGGACCTCTCGAATACGCGTCGAGCGTCATGACTCCATAAACACTTTTTTCATTTATTTTTTACTAAGATTAATTACGGAATACCAAAATTTCATATATATTATGTACTATTATTATCGTACAGAACATATTAAACATACGTGAGATTTTAAGTAAATTGAAAAAAATTTGAAACTTCCCATATGGAAAACTATTGCAGCTATATCAAAAAAATCATGCAATAAATAAATTACATGCTTTTACCTAGATCTAAAGAATGACATATAATTTTAAGGATTTCTTAAAACGTAAAAGTTTTTTAGCATTCTGATATTCTTTATGAGATTTTCAATAAATTCGCAATGTTATAAATTTAATAATGCCATAATTTCAAAAATATTTAATATATAAATTATCTGGTTTGTCATTCTCTAGAGAACTATATGCAGATTAAGTATACAATGTCTCATAAAAATAAAATAATAATAATTTGATTTGTCTTGGACCAAGTGCAGTAAGTTTTGAGAAAAAAATATATTTTGAGAATAATGTATTTAAAGTTTAAAATGTTATATTCTCATTATTTAAATCTTCACCCGGTACCTAAAACTCCGCATATCTATAGGTTACGCATTCCTTTTCTTCATCTTTTATCTTTCACTTTTTATAATCAGCCTTTTTTTTGTTGTTGTTTTGTTCGTGGCAATTTTAACTCTGGATAGTGCATACATTTTGATTCACTTATTCGCTTCACGTCGAGCTTATTAAATCCTTCGATTGCATATTCTCCATATTGCATACCTATACAATTTAAAATATCTAGTAAGCCTAGAAACTCTCTATTAAATTGTATAACAGCCATATATGTCCCCAATTTAAGTGTTCGTAGTTCCACAAAGACATCCATTGGTACAAATTCCTCCCCTCAGAAATAAATAAATAAAACAAAAATCCGAAAGGTTTCAGATTTTAAAATACGTCCAAACGGGCGTTTTTTTAACATTTTGTGTGTTACCTTTATTTATCAAATATCATATTCTTCGCACTTAAACCATAAAATTCAGTTCAACAGTAACATCGCAAAAGAATTTTAAAATGAGTCTATTTAGAATTTCCGATACACAGCTCCGCGCGCTGGAGATAAAAAGATTTTTTTCCCCGTAGAGTGTTGCCATTGCTCGCTTTTAAATCGTTTGAATTTGTTTATCAAAAATTCCTTTAAGTTTTACAAAATATGAAACAAATGATAAAACAAATTCCAAATTCGGGCTTCCAGATGCGCATATACGGGTGGAAACGTACGTTATTCAAAGTTGGATGGGTCTAGGTGCCGTTGTTTTATCACATTTTGAGAAATATACATACATTTATGCAGATTCTTCACTATTTAATTTCTTTAAATATAACACAGAGCTGCAATATTTGGTGGCAACAGTTTGAAAAGGGATTCAGACTTTTAATGTTTCCGACGCAAAATCGCAAAACGAAAACAATAGTCCTTCAGTGCCAAAGCCCCTTTGGATCCCCACCCCCCCAAAAAAAGCCATTAAAACTTTTGCTTGCATTTTGTGTCTTTCATTATAAGCACTTTTATAAGAACTTCTGCGCACATAGTTTTGTATTTACAGACTTAAGAATATTAATAACATTCTTTAGCAGTCCTTTGGATTTGCTTACGTACATTCTTCCAATTGATGCACCTCGCTGATATTTACAAGTGTCTGGTCCAACTGGGCACTGACTACTCAGAGGTTATTTTGCACTAGAGAAGGTGTAAAAAAAATGGGGCAATTATAGCGCTTTCCTTTCCCTGTAAGTTTTATACATAGTTCCTTACTGTATAGTAATTTTGAAATTTGTCAATAAAGTCATCCGTTAGTGAGCGACATTGATCGGATCAAGATCTTTTTGTTGCACTTCAGTTTTCTAAAGCCTGTAACGGCGCTTCTGAATATGATGTATGCACTCATACTTGGTGGCACTATTTAAGCATAAGTATCTTTTATATCACAAATCGCTTTCAAAAGCATCTCCTGTTGATGAGCAACTTTTTAGTTTTGGTTCATGCACGAGATGGGAATTGCTTTATTGACATTATTTTTTATTTATTTGCAACTAACTCGTTTCATAAATTTGTTTCTTGCACATTTACGCTTACAAATACGGCTTCGACATTTTTTTAATCACCCCTCACGATACTTTTAACGCAAGTGTTATTAAAATAATCAAAGAATAAGATAAATCTAATTGCAATATAAAATGTTTCGAATCAAATTCGAACTCATACGCCAGTGAGAAACATACACCTTCAACATGTAAACGATATAAATATTGCATTTTATTTGAAGTAATTTCGTGTTTTAGCACATATTACAGATACTTAATTCTGTCTCTTTAAAAGCCTTGTAAATTATATTTCAAGAGGGAGGTCGCTGCTTATGTCCATTGTTAGCTCTTTGAATACGGATTTTCGGTGATTTAAACGCCAACTACCGGCTTTCGCGTCTTTATGAAATCCTCAATATCTCAGTTTCTAAAATTAACGCAGAAAGCAAACCTGTTTCGGAAAGTTAAATAAACAAATGAATGAATAAAAGAACATTGCCACTTTTGGGCAAAAATTGGCCTTTGCTCTAGGTTGGGAATTTTGGTTTGATGTTTTAACTGTACTTTTGTTTTAAGCTGTGTTTGGTGTGGTGTGTTAACATTGAGGCCGATTATCGATGATACGAATGAAATCTCAAAAACTTTTCAAGGCATTTTGTATGTTAAATTCCGTTTTGTACTTAATTCTGCATTTAGTATTTTGTTCAGCCTACAAGGGGCTATCAGTCTCGGAATCGGATTTTGCGTTCATTCACTATAAATGTCGTATCACTTTTCAAATTGTTGCCACCAAATATTATCGCCTTGTGTTATTTTTAAAGAAATTAAGTAACAAAGAATTTGTACGTCTGTATGCATGTGTGTATGTTCTTCGCATTGTGAACAAATGACAGTACCTAGAGCCATCAGATTTTGAATAACGTAGTCCTCCACCCGAATATATGCACCTGGAAGTCCGAGTTTTGAGTTCCAGATTTACTTTACCATTGACATACCATTCTTTTTAATTTAAATGAATTTCTGATTAACAAAACGGTTTGAAATTGAGCAGTGCCAACACTGTTCGAAATAAAACATTTTTATCTCCAGGGACGGGAGGCTGTTGCCATTAGGAAAAATATAAGATATTTATCTTTCCGTTTTAATTAACAAACGCGCTCTGTGAAAGCAATGTGTTGCCGCGACCGGAAATAAAATACTTTTATCGTCTACGCGCCAACGTTTTGCCATTCAATACAGCCTAAGATGTTTTAAAATTTAATCTGGAAGGTTACTGAGTAATAAACTAAGCGATTTAAACTAAGCGATATGTATTAAAATCGTGAGATTTCTACTTAGAAATATTCAATGTTATGAATTTTTGTGAAATTACGCTAACAGGGCTAATTAAAATCATTACACACTTTTTCTTTTTTATGATAATTGTTTTAGGGGGTTGGCTGCGCTAGCGGCTAGTTTTTAAAGAAATAACGTACTGAATGTAAAAGTATGTATAGCAATCTCTAACATTATATAGAGAATTATAAAGATAAAAATAATTTCGTTTTTAATATTTAGTGATTTTGCTGTTGAACTAAATTTTATGTGACGTAAGTGCGAAGAACGTGATATTTAATCAATAAATTTAACACATAAAAGTTAATAATAAAAAGTTAAAGGCAAATTTTTATCAGCTATCTTATTAAGAAAACTGAATATTAATATGATAAACTGAGAAAAGATTGAAAAAATACATTGAAATGCCACTAAATTAGTGATAGCAAGTCAGTAATGAGTTGGGCTTCCTCTGGCCTTGACAGTGGCTGCCATTCAACAAGACATAGATTCCGTAAGATTGTAGACTCATTCTACGATAATGGATTGCCAAACATTGGATACAGCTGTGCATAAATAAGGGAGAGTCGCTAGTGTTATGGGGATGTGGTTTCACATCTTTCTCCAAAACATCCGAAAGATGCTTAGTAGGATGTTAATCAGAGCTTCTAAATACCCAATTCATGACAGAAAAGTCAGAGGAATGCTCATCCAAACATGCAGTAGCCAACCGAGACCTGTGAGAAGTACAGTTATCTTGTTGGAATACTCCATTTCCATGTGAATGACAAGACAATATAAATGGAAGGAGATGATGGCCCAGCCACTCTACGTACCGAATCATATTGAGGGTGGTTGGTACAAGTACCAAAGATCCCAAACATTGCCAAGAGGAAACACCCCAGATCATGATTAGGCTGGAATAGCCTTGTACAGTTCTAACCTGTCATACAAGATGCATGACGTCATATTCTCAGGCTTCCGTTTGTGTTAATTAGTTGGAAATCAAGACTCATCACTCCATGCTACTCGTTGCAAATTCCCTAGAGTCCTTTCTCTGTATTCTTATATCCAGGCAAGATGTGCAGCATGCAATCAGCGGTGGTACTGTCGTGGGTCTACGGCTTCCGAAGCCCATATGGTGAAGCGAGAGTTACACGTTCCATTTACTGACTATACGACTGACGCCCTGATTCAGCTAGGTGGTAACTTGAGCTAATGTTTGGCTTCGCTGGCATGTACAATATGGCTGAGCCGTCTCAAACCCTTTTCTTTCAAGGCTAATTGTCCTTTGCAATTCGCCCGATTGCTAGTTTTTCTCGTTTATCCTTGCATTCTCAGTATACTCTTGACACTTTTTTTTTATTTCCAATGGCTAGGCAAAAAGTTACAAAAGAATAAACAAAAGATTACAAACAATAAAACAAAGAACAAAAAGACCGAAGTCATTACCTAAGAAACGCTCTTGCCTGCCAGCATCTCGACTCTTCTGTAAGACCACGAAGAGCCCCACATCGAAGCAGATGGTCCCTGTCCATTTCTTCTCCAGAATTGCAAAGTGGGCAAATAGGATCGCTTGAAATGCCTATGCGGTGCGGGTGAACGGCAAGGCAATCATGTTTTGTAGACAAACGGAAAGCTGCAACTGCAGTACGTCTTGGATTATTGGGAATAACAGAAGGACTTATCATTCTCCAATTTTCAACGCTGTACGAGCCTGAAGATCTCGTAAGGTATTAGATGTAAATAAACTTTTTAAAAAGAGTTTAATCCTCCAATAAGAAACGACTGTATTTGGATGTTGTAGTAAGTTGGCATCTCGGTTTGCAAGTAAGTCCACTTGTTCATTGCCCCAAAGGCCACAATGGCCGGGCACCCACTGGAGGACGATTTGTTTCCCCTTGGCACTGTCCCTCTTGACACTGCTGACCTTGAAAATCCTAGTCCTCTGACTGTTTCGGAAACTGAATGTCCCATGCGTCGAGCGCCTGCTATCTGTCCGCTGTCGAAGGTGTATAAATTAGAAGTTTTATCTATACTGGGAATTCAAACAACTGATTAAGAACAACCATAGTACTAGCTATATATGCAGTTACCACAACGCCCTCAAGTGAGCATAAATGAGGAGAAACGCTACAAAATTTGCACGGCCATGTCTATCCCTAATTCAGTGGCAGTTCACTGTGTATAAAAATATATGCCAACACTTAACACTGCGGCGGGAAGTCTAAACGTATTGTTACGAATTTCGTATTTAGTTAGACAGTTTTTTAGTAGAATTATAATTAAAATTGTTTTATTTCCTAGTGCAATGCAGCGCGGGACAAATTTTAAGAGAAAGCTGCGCCGGAAAAGTAAAAATACAAGAGCACTTGCATTTAACATTAAATAAAAGTTTATCTCGGTAATGGATATTTAATTTGAATAAATATAATTGACTAGTATGTTAACCGCAACCGTAATTCTACTCTTTTTGCTTTACAGAAATTGCTAGAACTCTCTCGCGCGGCTGATTTGAAAAGCTATAAAAGCCGGAGACAAACATCTGAGCTCATTTGCTACTTTAGTGAGCTATTGTTGTTGATTGTAGCGAATTCGCGGTGAGATCGGATTAGCCTTCTCTAAGTTTTAAGCTGCGTTCTACTTAACGTTTTAGTAGTTTAAAACATATAACTACTGCGTGATATTGTGATATTTAGGAATACCTTTGAGAAAAAATTCAGCGTTTTGTTATATTTTCTGTGATAAGAATAGATTTTATTAATTTTTTATCGGACTTGTGTATTCAATCTATTACAAACCCGTACGCACGCCACAATATGCTGCTATGCACCTTTTAAAACTTTTATGATCTTGTTGTTGACTGTGTTGTTGTTGCTAATCCTCGAGTCCAGCTTCTGCTAGACGAGATCCACTAGTTTATTCACCTTAAAAGTCATAGACCAGCATAGGAAGATTTAACAGGTCGATGTAGGACAAACCCAGCCACATAAGAATATGTCTCGGAGAAGTCTGCTCATTATTACATTTTGGAAAAATCGATAGGATTTTTTGATCACCTTGGAATACAAGGCTTCTTAAATGGCCACTACGAAATCGTGAGAGTACCGTCTGGATGCATCTGTAACAGTTCATAGCGAGGGATCCATCTGGGGATGGAACACGACACCGAGTATGTGCCTGAGGGACAATCCAAGTAATTTTATCAGTACGTTTTCTGGCAGAATACAACTCAAGGTAAGTCATACAATTAGAAGTAGCCAGAACCTCCTGGGCACCTTTCTTCGCCAGGGCATCCGCCTCTCCATTTCCCCAAATGCCCACATGTGAGGGGATTCACTGAATGTGCACATCACAAGAGGACGAGACTGGTTTTAATTTAGTGAGAATTGAAGTTCCAATTTTGTCCCCAACGTTACACCAGTTTGACAAATGTTGTATGGCACTACGACTATCAGTCATAATCCAGATGGCTTTAGGGTCTAAAAAAGACATTACATAGCTCAGTCCCTTATTGATAGCAATGAGTTCACTTTTAGAAACTGAGCTAAAGGTCAGGAATTCTTTTCTTTATTTTGATAATTCTATTGGGATCTCTGATTAAGTACTCCACTATCAACGTGGGAATCCTCATTTTTGCTTTCATCAGTGTTAAAGCGTAGTGACTTTTGGGATGTTATTTATAATTTCAAGGGCAAATTGTGGAAGGAAAATCGGCGCATCGTTTTTCTTTGAGACTCTCAATAGTCGTTCAGTATGGAAATTAACTCTTGGAAGATCCACTGAGGGATCAATGCATTGCTTCAAGAAGCATTGTTCTACGGTGGCATCGAGTAAGTTGTTATGCTCAATTTGACTAAACTGACTGTGTTTCTTAAGTCTTTTGTTATTATGCCAATGTCGCAATAAATCCGAGGTACGATTTTGGGAACCGTAGCTGTACAGTTATGTCACCAGGTTGAAATGTATATAGCGTAACTGCGATAAATAGTAGAAAATAACTGCGATAAATAGTAGAAAATAACTGCGATAATAGTAGAAAATGACGCTTAATAATTAAGCTTAAAAAAGAGTTAGCAAATGGATTAGTGTAACAGCAGACTGGTAGACTGTGTATGAGCTGAGCGAGAAAAACAAACCGTTAAAAAAGCAGTATGACAGTAGCAAGGCCTACAGTTATCAAGGGAAGTAATTTATTAATTTATTCAGATAGTGATCACAGCAGGTACCTATTTAAAAAATCATATTCTCAAGACAACTGTTTAGTAAGATGCTAAAGCTGTTCAAAATACTAGTATGTTAACCGCAACCAGGGACATTACCGCATTACAACCGCAACCAACCGCATTACAGGGGTAATTAATTGGTTAAATGAATAACCAATTAATTACCCCTGTAAGAATTTTCGATCACTATCTTGTGACCATTCTCTGACAGCTGGAATTCCAAGATAAGAGGGGCTTGAAAAGCAACCTTTGTTCCGTTCTCTTGGATCAAAAGATCGCCAACGTAACATGTTTACTCAGCAAGTGATTCTAGGGTGAATTAATGGCAGTTGTCTGTCAATGATCATGGATTGCTGAATGAAAGAAGAAACAGATATAGTTAGTTCTTGAGGGAACAGTTCCTTTACTTCTGTAATTCTCAATAATTTTCACAAAAAATATAAATTATTAAAAAAACACTTTCTTGGTAAAAGAAGGAGAAAATAGAAAATGAATCATATTATGCCAATGGAGTATTTATTCAAAACATTGCATTAGAAATACTATTTAACGAAATAGTTAACTAGTTTTCTTTGCCTGGTCATACATCATGTGAACTCCCTGCAAACATATAATTTCCCACCAAAAAGGACTTTTACAGCTGACGTTTCTTCCTCCAGACATATCAGACCACACAGTTTACATCTGATAGCAATATCATGATGCTGGAGATAGAACCACTCATTTTATCTGCTTGCTTCATGTTGTTTCCTCCGACATATAAACCTATAATTTCAGCTGTCATAATGTACTCATTCTGCTTGGCCACTATCATAATGTATTTCACGTTTACTTTCAGGTGCTTTAAAAGAAACAGAAAAAAGGCGTTTAATTTCTGTATATTCAAAAAAACTTTATGATCCCTTCGCCATGATTTAATGTTCGCTTTAGTCTTATAATAATATTCGTTACAGCCATTATTTTCATTTTTGGTAATTCAATAAATATTATTTCTGTGAAGATAAGGGAATTTAGGCAGGGGAAGCCTGCCATCATGGAACTCCAAAGTGGTTTGAAACAAAAATATAATCGATTCTGAGTACATTCGAAAAGAACGATATCAATTAAAATTAGTTGTTAAAATCCTTATAGGTAATTCGGAAGAACAAGCTTTTGATCGGCAAAGGTGAACTCTCTGATAAAATGTGGTATCATTCCGAAATTTCAGAAAGCTGCTAAACAGCGCTACATCACCAGATAATTACATTCGTATACATTTAGCTATCTAAATATCCAGGAAGGTACGATATTAAGATTCATGATCCAGGAATAATAATCCAGGAAGGTACGATATCTTGATATCCAGGAAGGTATGATAATAAGATTCATGATTTTGCTACTGAATTTTTTAAAATTGTGTACGTGTGAAATCTGCTGTAATTTTTTGTTTATTGCTTACATATTGATGCAATTAATAATATTCAGGTTTATGAAACTAATATTATTGCTTTATCGAAAACTCAATTAGCAATTTACACTTTTTGAGGCTTTCCTTTGGTAAAAAAAAAAGATTTTATAAAAAAGAATTAAAGAAAGAAAGCAAAAAAATTTTAAAGAAAAAAGAAAGAAAAAAAATTATTTCTTATTATTTCTTATTCTATTTTATTTAAGGACGGAAAAAAAAGTTTGCTAATCAAAATTAGCAAGGCAAACTGCTCATATTTTCACAGGCCATAATTGCTTATTAATTACTTGCATAAATTTGCCTAAAATACAAACTTTGCTAAAAGTGATTTGCGTTTACTACGTAAACTGCGTTTTTTTACTAATTTCAAATTGGTACTTTTATTCAATTCCGTGTGTAATGTATGTTGTAAAATACATTCCTTTACTCTATTTAATTTGCATTATATATTCAACTTTTTTTTATTACATGTATTCAATTTATAATGCACATAATTAACGGAATAATTTTTACACCAAACTTACGTCGATTGCGCTGATATATATTGCGCTGATATTTAAAAAATATTGAGAGTTTAAATTTTCTAGGCCTTTCTTGTCAGTAATATTATGTTCTCATTTACGAAAGAAATAACTGTACTTTCCAACTTAATGTGGCAGGTTATTTAAGTAGAAGAATGTAAATAAATCTCCTGTGAATGATTTAATATAAATATAGTATGAAGGATTAAAAGACATTAGAAAAGGTTTTTCGTGAAGTTCGATTGATATTTTCTTAATAGAAAAAAAATAGTGTTATCAAATGGAAAGCCGCAGAAAAGTGCTACTCAACGCCATTTGTTTTCCGTCCATTTATTAGTTGATGAGACACCAAATTTCTCTTCTTGTTCACGTTATTTACAACAAAAGCTATAGGACCTCACGGCGCTTTCATGATGTAACTGGAAGCACACCCTTCGCCTAATCAGAGGTACGTAGTTCGAATCGCGGCGAGGACATTGTACACTGCGCCCCCCCCTTAAAAATGGGATAGTTCTATACCTCCCGTTCTACTGGGCCGATTGACGAAATTCAAATTGCGTTTTCCATGTGTCGAAAGCGCAACTTAGAATATATATTAGATTTGTATATAGCTTTGTTCTAATATAGGTACTGTGACACAAAATCAGACTTTTTTTGAAAAAACACCAATTTTTTTCCATATTTCGATTCTACGACTCAGATTATGCCTAATTATTAAATTTTGTAAAATTTGGTGCGAAATTTACGGAGATATTCAAAAATTTAACTTGGCGAATTTTTTTTTCAGTTGGAGCCAAGAATAATTCACTTGGCGAACTTCTTAATATGTGGCAACCTATTTTCCTTCCATTCCATTCTGCAGAGCAGAAAAAAAAAGTCGCATCGTTCCTGCCTTTTTACATTGTGGATGAGAAGAAAAAAAGTTACCATATCACTTTCAAATAATTTTAACAAAGTGCGTAAACCACATTTTCGTTGTAGAGACATTAGGTTATTTCGGAGCAGGAGACATGAAAAATGAGCAACGCCTTCGCCGGGAATCGAACCACGGACCTCTCGGTTACGCGTCGAGCATGCAGACCACTACACCACGAAGGCATGCGAAAAAGGCGGGAGAAATACCTTATATACTCCCCCTTTTTAAAGGGCGACTGGGGTTTGGGGGACCCAGTTGCCAAATCCTAGTGGTGGAGAGTCATCATCCACTACCTTTTTAGTTCGGGCACCAGTGTAGAGTCATTAGGCATTTGTAAGCAGGAAAGATGAAAAATGAGCAACGCCTTCGCCGGGATTCGAACCACGGACCTCTCGGTTACGCGTCGAGCGTGCTGACCACTACACCACAAAGGCGTGCGAAAAAGGCGTGAGAAATACCTTATAGAATGACATGGCTATTAAGAAATATTTAATTTTGTAAGATTAGAAAGTTGATTTGGTATTATGCTTTATATTTCCAATGCCTTATCTTTACCAAGAATTTTGTTTTCTAGCAGGTATGCTTAGAAATATATATCAGCTTTATGATGATTGTAAAAATTTTATAGGTTATAATTGAAAATTTTTTTCGAAAAACTTATGAAAATTATTTAAAAATACAAATTTTAAAAATAAATCATAAAAAATGGGCGAATTTTATTTGGAATGAACCTAAATTTCGAACTGTGTAAGAAGGAATCAAATAAGTTTCATAAAAAAAGATTAATAAATACATACCAAATTGATTTAACACGGAGGAGCTAAAATTTTGAGAGCTCTCTTTTTGAAAACTACTCTTGCGATTTTTACGAAACCTAGAAGTTTCGCATAATTTAAGTCGCAGAATCGAGATATAGAAAAAAATTGCGATGTTATTTCAGGAAAAGCCCGATTTTGTGTCAAATTACCCATATTTGAACAATGCTATATATAAAACTAATACATACCCTAAGTCGCGCTTCCGAGACATGAAAAACGCAATTTGAATTTCGTCAATCGGCCCAGTAGAACGGGAGATATAGAACTTCCCCCCCTTTTTTTTTGCGCAGTGTACATCTGCCCAGCAGCAGCCTAGTGGTAAGTCGCTGAACAAGAAGTCATCCCTCCACTTAGGCAAATAGCCCTTGAGTGCTTTCCCGAGATCAAATAAACCGAAACAAACTACAGGACTTCCCGACAATGCGATTAGTACGAAAATTTTAAAGGTTATCAGGTATGAGAATGAAACAAAAAGTGTGGAATTTCGCAAACGCCCACAACCTTCAGAACATGGAGCATGAAATTGCAGAGTCGCTGACCGGCAAATTAACGGGCTGACAAGCAGCCTCGGTTTGGGAAATCTGGACTGGTGTCTCTGAGTTAACGACTTTGTTGTGTGGTAAAGACAGAGGACTATACTTAGCAGAGCAATACGGGCTTGTTCTACCACTAATCAGTATGATATTCTGGACACTAACCTCTAGAATTAGGCAAACAGCTTCTAATCCTTATAATATGTAGTACAAGTAGTAATGATAGCGGTTGACACAGAACAGATTGCGGTTCCAACCCAGATTGATAAGTTACTTATTCTAACGGAACAACAAAAGTTGTTAGCAGCTAATGCTCGGGAATACAAGACTGCGTCGAATAAAACGATGACAAACTACAATGACTTGAGACAGGTGGGTACTATGGAACACAAACTAGTGGCAATGCGCTAGCATGTGAATTTAAAAATCCAGAAGGCTTGCAACATGGGACTCGCAAAACACGTCTGGCATTTAAAGTAGTGGTCCAAAGAAGCAGCTTTTCCAGTTTAAAGTCTAGCACATAAATCTTTCTCTATCCAACATCTCTTCTCTTTTCAGATATAAATTTTACTTTGCGGGACATATGTAACGCTCCTACCTGTGAGTCTAGCACCGTGATTGGCTTCTCATGGTGAATGCATCAAATTAACACTTAACTCTTCTTTCTTCCACACTACCATGCCCTGGAGTGACGCTTGTGTGTGGCTTTTGCAACTTTATGTTCGTATACATGCTCTTTGTTGACGACAGAATGTTTCGAATTTCACAGATACATTACATTTACCAATATATGACTTCAATTACTTCAAGGTCGCATTCCACTTTATGTACCCTATTCTGGGAGTTGCAGCCTCACTTAGGCCTGCTGTTTTGGTCATGTGCTTGATTACTACCGAAAGGTTCACTGATAATCTAACTGGCAAATCAGATAACTTTCCTTTCAAGCTGAGGCAAGTACGTGACAATTACAAATCTTAAAAAAATACAGTGGTGCCTCACACAACGAACTTAATTCGTTCCAGGAGCAAGTTTGTTATGCGAAAAGTTCGTTATGTGAAACGCGTTTTCCCATAACAATACATGTTAAAAAAATAATTCGTTCTGTAGCATAAAATATGCTAAGATGACATAAAAAAAGAAAACTTTTTGTTATTATTTTTATTTAGATACATCTAAAAACATAATTTTTTAAAAAAAAATCCACATTTTTTTAATTTTAAGACATTCTAAGTAGAGTCTACCGAATCTTGTACATCTTCATCCATTTTCTGCTTTTTGGTCGATGGTTTCATGAAAAACCTGTCCAAAGTCGTTTGTTTTTCTCTTTTCTCCAACATCTGCCGGAAATAACGGACAAGAGTATCGGAGTAAAGATCGTGATCCTGTTTGCTTAAGCTGAATCCGGATAGTGGGCATTGGTAAACTCCTGAACTGCTTTCCATTTGACCAGGATGTTCTTGATGTCAGCAGTTGGGATTGGTTGATTGTTTGATTGTTGCTCCTCGTTATCAGATGACGCTTCCCTTTGAGCATTGTCCTGTTGCTGGACCAGAAGTGCTTGGAACTCGTCAGTTGTCAGCTCTTCTTCGTGTTCCTCAATAAGCTCCTCTACATCCTCTTCCTCTACCTCTAATTCCAACCTTTGGGCCACTGTGATGATGTCCTTCACCACTTCTGTGTCATCAACTACTGCTTCTTCCTGGGTCCACGAAGGCACAAGCATCTTCCAAGCAGAAATGAGGGTCCTTTGTGACACTTCTTCCCAGGCCTTTTGTATAACTCGTATTGCCATAAGGACATCAAATTTCTCCTTCCATAACTTTCGGACAGTCATATTGTCTCCACCAAACTCGCATTCTTCAAACACCTTATTAAAGAGGGCTCTAGTGTAGAGTTTTTTAAAGTTCGCAATAACTTGCTGATCCATTGGCTGAAGAATGGATGAGGTGTTTGGTGGCAAATACTGCACCTTGATAAAAGGATAATTTTCCTGCAATATTTCCTCTAGGTCTTTTGAGTTAGAAAGGGCGTTATCAAGTATCAGAAGTGCTTTGAGCGGCAGTTCTTTTTCCAGCAAGAATTTCTTCACGGCAGGAGCAAAGATTTCCAGAATCCATTCGTTGAAGATAACTTGGGTCACCCAGGCCTTTTGATTGGACTTCCAATGGACGGGCAGTTTAAACTTAATAACGTTATTTTTCTTGAAAATTCTTGGATTTTCAGATTGATAAACCAATAGAGGTTTGATCTTGAGGTCTCCGCTGGCATTAGACGAAAATATAAGGGTAAGTCTGTCCTTCATGACTTTGTGTCCTGGCAATTTCTTCTCCTCTTTTGTAATGAAGGTTCTGCTCGGCATTCTTTTCCAGGAAAGACCCGTTTCATCGGCATTGAGCACTTGTTGTGGGCAGTATCCTTCATCCTTAATACATTTTTGAAAGTTAATAGAGAACTTTTCTGCTTCTTTCTTGTCAGCACTGCCAGCCTCACCATGCATAGTAACGCTGTGGATTCCACACCTTTTCTTAAATCTAAAAAACCACCCCCTGCTGGCTTTGAATTTTTCTTCATTATCTTGATTGCTGCTACTTCCAGGGACGTTTTTCTTTAAATCGTCATAAATTCTCTTGGCTTTGTGACAGATAATATCTTGGGTTGTTACGTCACCTTTCACCTGCCTGTCCTTAATCCAAATCGCTAATAGCCTTTCCATTTCCTCGTGGATTGAAGATCTATGTTTTTCATGAAATAGTTTTGATACTCCTTTGGATACTTTGGCTGATTTGATTGCATCCTTATTTGTCAAAATGGTGAAAATGTTGGTCTTGCTGAGGCCAAACTCTTTGACGAGGTCCCACTGTTTTACCCCACATTCACTCATTAATTATTTCCTGTTTCATTTCAACAGAAATCACCTTCCTGCTTTTTTTAGAAGCCATGATATAAAAAAAATATTGAGTTTAACTTAAAAGGACGACTGCCGTGATACGTGCGTGATTTAATTCGTAATGAAGAAAGATTGCCGCGATACGTGCTTAAGTTAAGCGCAGTGACTAACAACTGCCTGCAGTGCCTGCGCGGAAGGATGCAATACATCGGCAGCGATCGTGGAAGCTCGGGCGAAGCAGTCGTGGAAGCTCGGGCAAAGCGGTCGTGGAAGCTCGGGCGACTTCGTTGTGTGAAACGAAGTTCATTGTATGAATCATGAAATGAAATTCGTTGTGTGCGGCGTTCGCTGTGCGAGGCGTTCTTTATGCGAGGCACCACTGTAACCTAATCCAGAGTTTCTGAAACATTGCCTCTTGGAAATGCATATAACTAGTTTACGCTTTGTATAGCTAAGTGAATGTATATCAATAAAAAGGAAGTAAAGCTTATAAGTCAAAATGCTTAATAAAATATTATGTCAGATTGGGAATAAAATAAAATATAAATGTATCGGAGAATTATCGTGAAGTACATACAAAATCTTTAACGCATACCTCGCAAATGTAATAACCCTCTTCTTATCATTCGCAAGTGGTATCCTGATCCTCAAAACCTGTCGTTGTGGTCTTTCAAGATTTCCAGAAAAGTTAAAGAATCAAATTCAAATCGACTACGTACATTACACTATAGCTAAAAATCTCAGACTGTGGAATTTATACATGTCAGTCATTTGTCACCTTTCTCCTAAGATTGGAAATTTTTAAAATTTATTACCAGTTACCCTAACTACGAATTTTCCACTCTTTGCCTAAGCAGCAACAGATGCATTTACAACTCTGTGATAGTGGTGTTTCTTTCCGCCTCTTTTTTTCACATCTCGCGCAGCACCTGTAACCCAGCCGGAAACCATTTCAATTTATCACAGTGCACGGAAGTACAGAGGGCGTTTGCATATTTTTAGAACGATTTCAGGGCCATTTAATTAATTTAAACGGTAAAAAAAGTATTTTTTTAAGATTGTAAGGTTTCTCCTTCAATCTCTTGACCTTTTTCGTGAGCATAAACTGTGAAACCTTATGTGGAGGACAGTGAGCAGATCTAGGCTATGTCCTTTAGTGTTGCAGAAACTACAAAGTCAGAAGGAGGGTTTAAAAGTGACCCTTTAATTCAAATATTTACAACTCTTCAAATTGAGAGTAAGCCACTACTTGGGCTGAACTAAAATAATATTAAAATAAAGTGTGTTAACAAATTCAATTCCCTAACTTAATTCTACGTAGGACGGCGAGGGAAGCTTACTCTTAGTGAAATGCAACAATGCGAATTTCACTAGCAAACACTAGTAATTTCAAATGCCTATAAAGGCGAACTTTCAGTAGACAGAGGAAATCTTGGCGCGCACAGCCTTACGGCGATAAATCCAAGGCACTGTTTTTCCCCTCGTTAACTCCTGCCTTTTAACTGCTAACAGATATATGCGATTTGCATAAATATCTCACTCGCGCTAAATTCGGGCAGCAACTGAAACTTTGAGAATTCGATAGGAAAGTTCAAACTAAAAATAATTTGGTTAATTAAAATAATGAATGCTACAAAGTTGCTCCCAGAATTTAGTAGTCTGAAACTAAGTAGCCTAAAATCGGCTTTTAGTGAAGATGCTAAATTCTAAATCTAAATTTTCCTTCCTATTCGCCATCCTTTACAATTGTAAGTTTTAAATTTAGTTTAACTCTCTGTTTGTGTCTTAGATATTTTAACATAGAATATCTTTTTCCGTCTTCACATCAAAAAGATCCATCAGGAATTTGGCTGGATTCTATCTGGTTCCTTCCAATCTGGAAGGAAATAAATTTTAATTTCATGTTATAAGTACATTTCACCTGAAAAGTACAACATTCCCTTCCTCTGATGCTTTCCGTAATGACTTTTTATTCGCGCTTTAGGTATTCGCGTTTTTTATTTTCTATTAGCGCTTTTCGCCAAACGCATTCATTTTACACTCATTCATTTTTAAAACTTCCCCCTTGTTCTCTGGCCAAATGTGGTGTTTGTGAAAAACACGCAGTTTTACTTTGTCAAGTGTTCACAACTACCACCTGACTTCAATTCTATTGGGGTTAATTCTTCGACTTTCAAGACCTCAGACCTCCCCTAAAACAAATCTGAAATGCCCTGAGGTTCTAACATGAAATGAACTTTAAACTTTTGTGTGAAACCAGAGAACACTACGTACAACATTCAAACATTTCAATTGCATTTCATACATATAATTCATTCTTTCAATCTTCAATTCAAATTTTCTTTAAATGCTCATTGCGTTAAATAACACTTATATATTCACTTTCTAATTTAGCGCGCTTTACGCTTTTACATTACATTTTAATTTTAACTTGCGTATCCTTTACGCTTTTCCAAAATATTCGATATAAACAAAACCAGTGCTTAAGGCTTACAACAAATCATGCATTACATAGAAAACAGTTTTACATTAAATGCATTCATTATTTATACATAGAAAAATATAATACAACAGTTTTGCTATACAACTTACGTACTAGTTGCTTTTAATTAACACAATTCAATTTCCTATTTACAGAGAGTCTTTTGACTAAAATCGATGAATCCCATGTTCTGGATTACAAAGAACATTTCACGAAGTCTCACAGTTTTTCAACTGAACTCTCGAATTTCTTCCGCTGCATAATTAAGTTGTTCCTTCAAGCGTGTCCTTTACGCTTTCGGCAACCGGCTTTTGACTCGGGTAACTTCCCTTTTAAATCTGCAACTTGCACTTAAATCAGAAACATAACTGTGTGAATTTTAAAAGAAAATAAAGAATCTACTTATCTTTCTGCCAGTCTTTTAGGCGTTTTTTTGTCCATTCCTGAAAGGTTGGATATACTGTGGCTTGGGCTATTCTTTGCTTGTTACTCCTAGATTGAAACTCTGGGGCTGCCTTTCGTTTGGTCGATCTTCTTTCCTCCAGAAACACCTTGTTGGGACGAATGGTGGGTGGCGCTTTCCGTTTGTGCTGAAGTCTTTGCTCCCTCTCCAGACTGGCTCGTTCCTTCTCCTGCACTCGTAGGCTCCTTCGTTGTGGGTTGGCACCTTCGGCGGCTCGCTTCTCGCCGTTCTGTTCCCTCCGTAGTGGTGGAGCTTTCATAGTGTTTTCATTTGGACGTTCCTTCCTTAGACGCTTTGGTCGCTGAGACTGTTGCTTAGTGTTTGTCCTTTTTTCTTTTTGGGGTGGTCTTTTCTTTGGCTGCGGCTTCCTCTCTTCTGGTAACCTCCTTTTCAAACTGGGTTCTCTTGTTTTTGAGGGACCTGGTTGGGGCTCTTGAATCTTAGAAAAATTCTGTGAGGCTGGACCCTGCAACATGTCTTTCAAAATATTATTATTAGCTCTTCGATAATAATGTTTAATTTGATCGAAATTTGCCACAGTCTCTTCGCCCTTCTCATTCTTTAAATATGCACGGCATTCAACTATTCTTGTAATTTCAAAAGGACCATGCCATCTTGGGCAAAATTTTGCGACCTTATCTTTTGCTGCGCATGAAAGTGCGTGGGCTTGTTTCAACACCTCCTCCCCCACTTTATATTCTACGGTTCTTCTTTTTGAATCGTAGTAAATCTTTTGTTTCTTTTGCGCTTCCCGGGAGCACTTTTCTGCCTCCTTCAACATTTTTTCTATTTCACCCATTTGAAATTCCGGCGCTCTATCTTTCACATAAAATAATTTATCTAAGGGGGTCATTATCTTCCTGCCCAAAAACAATTCGGCGGGGGATTTCTTCGTTGTCTCGTGCTTAGCCGTTCTGAGGGCGAATGCAAATTCTTCGACGCAGTCATCCCAGTTAGAATGGTGCTTTTGCACATAATTTCTAATCAATTTTACAATATTCTTATTTACCCGTTCCGCTATATTTGATTGTGGGCGGTAGGGTACCATTTTCATATGCTTAATGCCCAACTTGTCACACATCATTTTAAATGTACTGCTTACAAACTGGGGACCATTATCGCTAATCACCCTCGCTGGACATCCATATCTTAAAATATATTTGTTCAAAAACGAATCTGCAACGACTTTTGCTGAAGCCCGCTTAAGTGGTATCAACTCAACCCATTTACTGAAATGATCCACAATGACTAATAAAAATCGTGCCTTATTTACATGACTCCTGGGGTAGGGGCCTAAGAGGTCAATACCAATTATTTCATTGGGGAACCTAGACTCAATACTAGTTAATAACCCGGCCGGGCGGAAATTTACGTCATTATTTATCTGACACGTGTGACAAGTCTGGCAGTAATTTTTAACTATCTTTTGTAATTGCGGAAAATATACCGCCTCGCGTACGCGTTGTATTGTTTTTCTAATTCCAAAATGGCCCGAGACAGGCGAATCGTGGAGCTCTTGCAAGATACTTAAAATTAATTTGGCCGGGATGACTGGTCTGTATTCACTATTTTGATTCGTAACTTTAGTATAAAATAAGAGACCATCAATGATTTCATAGTTCTGTGCTCTGCTTCGTATTGCATTAATGTCTATATGCTGGAAGTTATCTGGGTCTTTTAAATAATTATAAATATTTCCGAATTCGGGATCCCTAGCAATTTCTTCTATTACAGTCTCTCGAGAGTCAATGACCTTTGCCTGAAGCATCGCTATTTTTACTTTCTCGCCGTTCTCGTCTAACTTTATTCTAGATAATGCGTCGGCCACTACATTGTCTTTTCCCGGTGTGTGTTTGATAATGAGATTAAATTCTTGCAACTTTAGGGTCCACCGAATTAAGCGTGGCGAAAGATTCTTTCCTGAAAATAATCTGGTAACTGCCGCATGATCTGAATATACTGTTACGGGAGAACTCCCAAAATATACACAAAATTTTTGAACAGCTGCGAGCACTGCTAAAGTTTCACGCTCCGTTGCCGAATAATTTCTTTGCGTATCATTCAATGTACGACTAAAAAAGGCAATCGCTTTTCTATTTTGTGTTAACACGGCTCCGATTGCGTAATCTGATGCGTCTGCATAAATTTCTAGACCCTTGTCTTTCTCTGGGAACTTTAGAACCGGTGCATTAATTAAAGATTCTTTTAACTTCTCAAACGCGGCGTTTGCTTCTGAAGACCACGCAAAACGAACTCTTTTCCTTCTCAACTTTAACAATGGTTCAGCAATTTCTGCGAAATTTTTAATAAAAATTCTATAATATGAGCACATACCCAAGAAAGTCGCTAACTTTTTGGCTGTATTCGGAATTGGGTAATTTTTCACTGCTATAACTTTAGATTTATCTGTTTCGATCCCCCTTTGAGAAATTTTGTACCCTAAATATTTGAGTTCTTTTGCCGCGAATTTACATTTCTTAATGTTCACTTTAAGTCCTGCATCTTTCAAAAGAGTAAAGACTTCTCGAAGGTCTTTAATATGTTCTTCCAGCGACTCTGAAGTAACAATTATATCGTCAAGATAAATAAATGTACTTTTTCCTATTACCGGCCTTAAAATTTTGTCCATGCACCTCTGAAACGTGGCCGGGGCTCCCGACAATCCAAAAGGCATACGCAAAAAGCCATATGTACCGTATTTTGTTATGAATGCTGTTTTGTGAACATCTTCCGGCTTTATGCTTATCTGAAAATATCCGGATGTCAAATCTAGCGTGGTTATGTATTTTGTTGATTTAATACTTCTTAGAATTTCATCAATTACCGGAAGTGGGTAAGTTGGAAATTTTGTTATACTATTAAGCTTTCTGTAGTCAATAGCGAACCTGTACCTTAATGGATCAGTTAACGGCAAATCATTATTTTTCTTACATAAAACAACCGGACTCGCATATGCACTAGAAATAGGAGTTATTATTTTGTTTCTTAACATTTCATCAATATGGTATTTTATTATTTCCTCCTTAACTTTGTCGTACTTGTAAGGACGCTGACGTATAGGTTCATCCGTAGTTAATTTAATTTCGTGTGCTACGATCTGGGTGAATCCTGGAATATCATCAAATAAATCAGCGAAATTACTTACCAATTCCCGAAACTTGTCCTGTTCTTCGGGCGTTAGATGGCTTAAATCCACTTCAGGGGGAGGTGTTGATTTCTTTTTAACTGGGTCCATGGTTACTTGCAAGGTGGAGTTTTCAAAATCGATTTTCGCATCCACAGCTGCAAAGAAATCTGTTCCTAAAATAACCGATGCTTGGAGGTTCTTCACTACAAGAAACATAATTTTTTTTTGTTCTTCGCCGATTTTGATGTACAGCTCGATTTTTCCCATGCATTGACACGTTTTTCCTTGGGCTGCTACCACCTTCATTCCTTCCACGCTATGCAGACGATATCTACGAAAGTGCTTCTTAAAAAATTCTTCTGCCAAACAGCTTCCTTGAGCGCCGGTATCCAACAGAGCTGTAGCGGGTACGTTGTTAATTAGTAACTGCAGTCTCGGTAATTCAATGTTTCTCACCATGACCGTATTTAGCTGTACTTCAGAGGGATTTTTCTTCTCCTCGGAACATTGCACCCCCTTCCCCGCAATATTCCTTAGTAGTTTAAATGCTTTGCGGGTGTTTTCTTCTGTTGCTGGCTTCTGCCTGGGGAGAATGATTTTCTTCCGTAGTTGGAATTATTTTGTTGGCGCTGTACTTGGCGCGGTTGACCGCTCGCATTTTGACTGGTACCAGTAGTTCTCGGCCATCGTCTGTTTCTTCCTTCGGCATTCTGGTTCCCCTGCAGCCGCTGTTCATACGATTGTCTCCGTTGATTTTCGGCCGCTCGCCGGCTCTCGAATTGTACGGCGAGTTCAAACAGCTTGTCCAGCGTCACGGGATTTCTTAGCTCCATGAAATCTTGTATCGATGGTAACAATCTGGGCAGGATTATCTGGATAATCTCCGGGTCCGGCCTCGTGCCATACAATAATTTAAAGACTTGTATTTTTCTCAAAATAAATTCCGATAGTTCATCCACCCGCTGTTGATACTTGCTAAACAACTCAGCTTCGAGTTTCGCACGGTCTTTAACCACAGGAAACGCTCTCAAAATTGCTAGTTTAAAATTCTCGTACGTGTAAGTCGGCGTTCCTGGTTCTCCCAGCAGACATTTTCCGATGCACTTATACCAGGTCGCTGCTTGGCCCCTCAATGCTCCTGTCGCTAATATGACCTTCTGATGTTCCGGAACTGGATACAGCAAAAAATGCGCTTCTAACTTTTCCAGGAATGTGTTCACAGGTCCTCTGGCATCAAAAACTACTGCCGGCTTCATGGCTGCTCTGATGGTTTCCACTATGAATCCAAATCCATCAGGCATTGCAGCTGTATTCTGGGATGTAGTAGGCATATTCCAACTTCCTTCCATCCTTTTAGTTGTTCGGGCGCCAGTGTAAGGTTTCTCCTTCAATCTCTTGACTCTTTTCGTGAGCATAAACTGTGAAACCTTATGTGGAGGACAGTGAGCAGATCTAGGCTATGTCCTTTAGTGTTGAAGAACTACAAAGTCAGAAGGAGGGTTTAAAAGTGACCCTTTAATTCAAATATTTACAACTCTTCAAATTGAGAGTAAGCCACTACTTGGGCTGAACTAAAATAATATTAAAATAAAGTGTGTTAACAAATTCAATTCCCTAACTTAATTCTACGTAGGACGGCGAGGGAAGCTTACTCTTAGTGAAATGCAACAATGCGAATTTCACTAGCAAACACTAGTAATTGCAAATGCCTATAAAGGCGAACTTTCAGTAGACAGAGGAAATCTTGGCGCGCACAGCCTTACGGCGATAAATCCAAGGCACTGTTTTTCCCCTCGTTAACTCCTGCCTTTTAACTGCTAACAGATATATGCGATTTGCATAAATATCTCACTCGCGCTAAATTCGGGCAGCAACTGAAACTTTGAGAATTCGATAGGAAAGTTCAAACTAAAAATAATTTGGTTAATTAAAATAATGAATGCTACAAGATGATCTGATAGCCTTTTTTTCTGGACTACAAGTCTGCTTTATTATTCCGTAAAATTTCCAGAGGTATGATTTCCATTTCTATTCCACTACTTTCCAGAGTCTATTGATAAAGTGGGTTTGCGCTTAGAAAGAGTTCTTCTTAAGAAACCAAAAGCACGATAGTCCATAGGTGAAACATCACGTTGTGTAGCGGGAATACGCTGAAAAGATATATATGCAATACTTGCATCATTCTTCACTTTTGCAAGAAATGCAGCGGTACTTTTCGAAGTATGCTTGTTCTTTCGTCTTGATGAAGTTTCATTCTTTGAAAGTCAATGAGATAAAAAAATGGAATTTTTTCTGTAAATACCGGACTTAAACTTTCCCTTGTTAGTATGCTGAGTTGGTTTTAGTTTTTTCCCCACTCTTCTTATTTTCAATTTCAAATTGGTAGAAAATCCAGCGACAATCATAAACCCCTTACTGAAATTTTCTTTGCATTGTCTGAACCAGATTTTTACATATTTTCCCTCTTCTTTTTCGACAGTAAATAGACCTTTTCGCAATCATTTAGGTAAAGCCAAGCTTCATCAAGGGTCACAGTGTGCTTCCTTTATCTGCTGCTAAATAGTTTTTATACAGGGCTCTACAAAATTGCTCTGCGTTGCTTCGGCGAAAGCTTTGTTCCCCCCCCCCGAACGGCGGGCACTATTTTGTCTTTTCGACATTGGCCACTCCTAAGGCCGGAAGGGATGGCCATTTCATTGTGAAGACACCTAACAAATGGCCACCGTTACCTCCTATGAAGGGACGGACAGTTGCAACCATGCCTTCACCGGTATTCTAACGGGGGCGCTTCGGTATCGTAGTCGGCTCACAAGTATACCTGGGTCGGAAGCCAATTCAGCGGTTTACCTCCCCTAACTACTGTACCATATGGGCAGCCCTTGGCAAAAGCTGATGAACGTTATTCGTTAACATTTTCTAAGTTGCAAATCTTGGTTCATTATTTTATTTGTTGTTGCTGTTGGTTTATTTTAACACTTTTCGATCGATTTTTGCATTGGTAGATTTCCTATTGTTAACATGAATTTATAATTATTAGAGACACTACGAACATTTTTCGGATATTTGTTTGCAGTCGTCTTGTCATGTACAAGTAATGACTGACGGTTTTCCTCTTTCCGATTAATAGTTTTCCCTATTTTTTTGCTTTCAGAAATTTTAATATTATGCATTTCACATTGTTTTAGAATTATGGAATAGAAATATTTTTCTTTGGAAAGCGCAAAAACATATCCTTCAATCCCCAGATTATTTACATGCGACATTTTGACAGAAGAATAAATTTAAAAGTAGCAAACAGTATTTCTACTTTCAAATGACAAGCAGTTCTCAGAAATTTTTATTTCAAAATATTTGCTTTTTTAAAATTCTTTATCGAAATTCTAAAAATACGTAAACACTCTCTTTACATAACTTTTTTTTTTCAGTTCGTTTACGACTTTCTTAATAGTTTTAAAGACCCATTAAATGTTAGGTTACCAATGAACAGCACTTTCTGAAAACTTAGCATGCTTTCTGCATTTAGGTTTTTTATTTGTATTTTCGCAGATGAAGATGAGAGAAATTTTAGACTGTGCTTATTTTAAAATCCGGGTGACACTGATCCAGAAATTCAAGTCAGAATAGTTTCCTCTTTCTATTTTTTAAACAACCACAAGAAAACTTTTATCTGTTGTTGATTTTTTTGCTTGTTTGCAGTCCAATAGTGGTATAGTTATTTGAAATCCTTCTTATGTAATAGAAATTAGTAGTTATCTCTGCTACATACTGCCCATTGTACACAATGGAAAACTGCATCTGAAGCAGGTCTTTGAAAAGAAAGGAATGTGGTGGTACCTTTCATTTAGGCAGTGCTAATAGCGCGCAATCTGCATGTGATTATACTAATATCAGTGACGTTAAGGCCATTAAAGACACATGTAGCGGTACTCATAGCTGATTAAAGGAAAAATACTTTCATAAAAAGAGTTATTTGGAATTTGGATTTACTTAGTGTAACAATGAGAGTGAACCCAAACCTCAGTGCGTTACAAAGTGCTTCCAAACGAGTGCATGCAAGCCGTGAATTTGAAACGGCACTTAGAGATGAAATACGCAGATATAAAAAGAAAACCTGCCAAAATTTTCCAACAATGAGTTGAATGATTGAATAAAGAAATCAGTGTTGTTTGAAATATACACTGGTGTGCAAAAATTAAGGACGAGATGGTTTTTTCAATATAACTTTGTACAAAAGCTTTCAACACATTTAATACCGTAAGATCCCCAATACGTAAAGACATGAGTAATGTAAGCAACACTTACTAAAAGAGAAATCAGAGGGATAAAAAGAAGTTTTATTGAAAAAGTAGCATGGAGCGCAATGCGACTGAAGGCCGAAACATCCCTGTGATGGGTGTCCATCCGGTCTTTAATAGGGGATATGATCTCCCCTGACTGCTAGGCAGGTTTCACAGCGTCTGCCCATGCTGAGAATGAGGGTGTCAATGAGTTGTTGAGGCATTGCTGTCCATTCGTCTTGCAGCGCCAATCGAAGCTCCGGAATCGTTACTGGTGGTAAGGTACGAGCTGCCAAGCGTCTGCCTAGAAAATCCCATACATGCTCGATGGGATTGAGATCCGGAGATTGTGCCGGTCAATCCATACGTTCAATATCCTCACTCTCTAAGAGCTGTTCGGCAGCTACTGTGCGATGACATGGTGCATTGTCGTCCATGAAAAGGAACTGCGGACCCATAGCGCCTCTAAAAAGACGCACATATGGAAGAAGAATCTCGTTACAATAACGGGTCCCGTTGACTGAACCTGCGTCATAGATGTGAAGGTCTGTACGACTACCAAGCATGATGCCTCCCCAAACGAGAACACCGCCACCTCCATACCTGTCCCTTTCAATGATGTTCGAGGGATGATTGCGGCTTCCCCGCTCTCTCCAGATGAGTATGCGATGAGAATCGCTACTCAGACTGAATCTGCTCTCATCTGTAAAGAGTACTCGTCCCCATTCATTGTCTCTCCAATTCCGGTGTTCCCGGCACCACAGAGAACGCCTTCTCCGATGGGCAGGCGTTAGAGGTACACACCGTACAGGGCGTCGTGCAAACAGACCACCACCGTGCAGTCTTCTGGCCACGGTAAAACGCGATATCGGTCGTCCAGTCGCCTGTGTCGTGTGTCTAGCGATTTCTCCCGCTGTCTGCCGCCTGTTTCTTCTGGCCTGTAAGGCAATATACCGGTCATCTGCGGGTGTGGTTCCTCGTGGACGACCACTACTAAACCCCCGGATAGCTGTTCCTGTAGTTTGAAATTGTCTCCAAAGTCGTGAAACGATGCTGTGAGCAATTCCGAACTCTGCAGCCACCCTTGTCACACTGCGGCCTTCCTCCAACTTCCCAATGATTCGACCTCGGGTAAAAGCATCCAGATGTCGTCTAACAGATTGATTATTCGCCATTTCTCGCTGAGGCAGCAACTCGGTGTGATTTTAACTGCTATACGGCGTGCAATCTCTTTGCCAGAAATACTGATCTTACACCGACAACATGCTTTATACTACTCAGACACTCCCCCATTACGTCTACCTGCATATCTGCGTATGTGCTACCGTACATCACCTTACTTAATCTCCTGATTGGTCTTTCTGTCCGCTCTGCCTCTTCGTTCAGCTGATATGCTAATTTTTCGACCTTCGTCCTTAATTTTTGCACACCAGTGTAGATTCCAGAACTAAAAAGGCCTTGGATGCTTCCTGTATTGCAAATCTTCATACTGCGAAGAACCTGACACCCCATCTGTAAGTGAGGCCACAATATTTCCATTTATACATAATTAAAACAATGCTTATTAAAAAATTATTTAAGTTCCATTTATACATAATTAAAACAATGCTTATTAAAAAATTATTTAAGAAAGTTGATTTAATACCTCTTCCAAACCATGCAGTTACACACCGAATTAATGACGTGGCTTATAATGTAGAATCTGGGCATACATCTTGCTAAAAAAATAAGCGACAAAAGTAACCCTGCTAAAAATGCCCCATAGAAACTCTTAATTTTTTTTACGGTGAGTTGGCCTACGGGTACCCGTACAGTTCTGCGGGTACCCGTAGGCCAAATCCCCGTAAAAACCCACAGATTGAAACCCGTAGGCCAAATTCCCGTAAAAACCCACAGATTGAAACCCGTAGGCCAAATTCCCGTAAAAACCCGTAGAAAGAAACCCGCACAGCTGTACGGGTACACGTAGGCCAAATCGCCGTAAAAACTCGTACGATTTTACGGGTACCCGTAGACCAAATCCCTGTACAAACCCATAGAAGGAAACCCGTACAGTTGTATGGGTACCCATAGGCCAAATTTCCGTAAAAACCCATACCACTGTACGGGATAAAGATAAACCTATTACTAGTGAGTATGATATATATACAGATGGTTCTGGTTTTGGGGGTGGCATTGCAGCAGCTTTTGTCATTTATTATTACGGAGTTGAGATCAGAAATAAACAATTTGTGTTGAATAATTATAATTCGGTTTATCAGGCCGAGAGTGCGGCGGAGTGGCATTGCAGCAGCTTTTGTCGTTTATTATTACGGAGTTGAGATCAGAAATAAACAATTTGTGTTGAATAATTATAATTCGGTTTATCAGGCCGAGAGTGCGGCGGTTTACCAGGCCTTACTTTGGATTAAAGAAAATGTGCGAGATGGTGCTCATGTTAACATATATACAGATTGTCTCTCGCTGTTGCATGCGCTTTCCCGGCCAGATAGCGATAATTTAATTATTGTAAACTTGAAATCATGTTTGTATAGGGTTTCTTCTCGTGTGATATTGGGCTTGCACTGGGTTAAAGGCCATGCAGGTTATCAGGGCAATGAGAGAGCTGACAGTCTGGCCAAAGAAGCTGTATCTAAAATTGGCCTTGTAAATATTGAACTATATGGCTCTCGGAAACGTGCAATTAATGTAATGAATAAACAATATATAGACGAGTGGAAAGATAAATAGTTGCACTCTGATAAAAATAAGAATTTCATGCATATGATTAAAATAGATTATAAATGAAAATTATATAACAATATTGATTGTAACCAGGTGTTAACGGGCCATGGAAGATTTCCCGAATATCTGAGTAGGTTCAAACTACAGGATAATGACTTATGCTTGAATTGTATCGCTCTTGTGATTCTGGACATTTTATATTGGAGTGCAAACTAACTGAGTTTATTCGAAAGGTATACAGGATTAATACAGCAAATGTTGATGACATTAAATATAGTAAATTTGAAAGCCAATACAAGTAAGCCTTCTCCTCTATAAAGGTCTTTTTCAATGATGCTTGGCGCTTCATAGCGCGTCACTGGCCCTCTATATATCATTGCCCTGCCGGAATAGATCTTGATGTTAAGTCGAGACTCATCCGTAAAGAGTACACGGCCCACTGCTCTGGTATCCAACTACAATGTCCACTGATGTGCGATGAGTGCAAAGGGACACAAACAATCGGTCTTCGGGTGTACAGTCCACCTTTATTTATTGGACGCGACACAGTTTGGAGGGATATGGTCCGTCCTGGAGCAGCAGAGAGATACGACGCCAAATGCCGTGCTGTCAGTGATCTACGGCGTCTTGCACATAGCAACAGGAAGCGATCCTCTGCCTTTGTGGTAATCCTTTGATATAGTTTTGAACCTTTATCAAGTTTAGCATATCTGCATGGAAATTTCTGACCATGATTAATTCCAGAATTTTCGTCAAAATGACCTGTGCTATAAAACAGCCTCATTAGGAACAGGTGAAATAAAAAATTTTAGAAATAGAAACTATTATTGGACAAATCATTGAACTTGAAAAAGAGAATGTTGAAGTTGTGTTTTGGAAAAAAGGTAATGAATCAAGAACAATATTTGCTTTCCTGAAAAAAGAAACTGAAACTATATTTCATGACAAAAATTAAATTATACGTTTTGAGAAGGTAATTTGCCAATTCAGTCGGACCTCACTATCAGTATGGATGTGTCCGATTGAAACTTCTTTTGCAATTTTCATACTTTTTCTAAAATTCTTGCAAGTTGCAATGAAAAACGTTACTAAACATTAAAAAAATTTACGTTTAGGATAATAGGGTTGACATTCCATCTGTGAAGAAAAAGACATTTACGTTATTTTTCGTTTATCTTCATCCCAACTTTTCTCCATGTTCTAAACAAAGGCTATGTCACACCCATTTCTAGGAGAATGAGGATACAATATGTATATCTTAGGACACTATATGGTGTATTATATTAGGACACTATATGGTGTACCACTGTGTGGTGTACAAGACCATTGAACCTAAAAACTGGAGTGCTCTAATCCATTCGAATTTCTAGATTCAGGTTCCAGACGAAGCTCTATTTAAGGTAAACTATCTATCTTTGATGTGGAATTATGGTTTCGTTTTTTAAATTTTGTTCATCGTTCAATTTTTACAAGTTTTTGTGAGATAGCCATTTTTAACCCAAAGGAGCGTTGGCCCAGAGCGGCTCAAAACGTCAGTCTCAAAACGTCATTTTGGTCTTAGTCAAACATTAGTCTCAAAACGTCATTTTGGATCGGTTCACTATAAAATGTCCGTTTCTAACTATTCAAATTTTTGCCACCAAATATTATCGTCCTGTATTATATTCAAAGAACTTAAATAATGGAGAATCTGCATCAATATATGTATGTTTCTCAGTCTGTGAAAAACAATGGTACCTAGAGCCATCAAATTTTGAATAACGTAGTTCTCCATCCGACTATGGGCATCTAGAAGCCCAAATTTGGAATTTGTTTTGTTGGCTATTCTATATTTTGTAAAACTTCAAAAATTTTTTGATGAACCAACTCAAAGATTTTAAAGCAAGCAATGGCAACACTGTACAGAAAAAAACATTTTAATCTCCAGCGCGAAAATGTCTATCGGAAATTCTAGAGATATGCTGTTTTTAATTATTTTTAGCCCAAAGAGACATTAGCCTAAATGCCCTACAAACGTGTATGTATGTGTAAATGGTGGGGAGAACACCCCTTTAGGCATAATATAAAATCTAGAAACTTTCAGAATTTTTTTTAGTTTCTTTTTATTTATTTACCTTTTTTCTCTATCAAATCAGATACAGTAAACCCAAAAAATTCCGATTTCTTGAAGTTCCTTACAGCAGAGTTCGAATGCATTTACAATTAAATTCTAGTTGGAAATTAATATTTCAAAGGATAAGTTTTTAATAATTTGAATTATTTCGATGCATTTTATTGAGGAGTAAAAAGGCACTAATGTCTTCTCACAATAGTACCCTCTGGATAATGTAAACATAATTTTAAAAAATTGAATAACAGGTTTAATTCTTTTCACATTTATTTTTCCAATAATTAAATAATCATAAATTAAAATAAAATAGGTTTCAGTAAGATTTTCCAATACATTAGAATTTCTTTGTTGAGAAAGAAATTTAATAAAGTTAAATTATTCAATTGTTAGAACATCAATTTATCGTATTAAGTTAACTTAATGGTTATGATTTTTTTATTAGCCTATCGGCTTATAAAAGCTGCAACAAAAATTAAAAATCCACAACAATCTTTGATTGTTTTTAATAACAAAGAAATAATTATTGAAAATGTGCCCGGAATGCTCCTAGTAAATCTTGACTGAGGAATCTTTTCGAAACACTTTGTGTAATCTTTCCATCTCCTGTATGTTTTGTAGACAAAACTTTCAGTATTGCTTATAAAAAATAATAAAAAAAAATTTAAAAAAAAAAAAACTTCGAAATAAAAAAAAACTGTAATTTAAATCAAAGTACAGTGTCCTTCTGACTGTACTTAAATGCATCCTTACCAAGTTGCTACTTTAATGAGGGGGTGGAACCTTTGTAATCTGAAAGGATTATCTGCTGACATGAAATTCGGCTACTGCTGTTCGAGCCCTGACATTTCAGTCGAACCAATCTCGCAGAATCTGACAGATGGGCCTTGGGGCTTTACCCCGACGATCTCCCTCCCAAGACCGCACCCGTCCCGTCGCACAGCTTTCGGATTCAAGGATCTCAGTACCATGGAAACACATTAATTACGCTGATATTTTTTCCCTATTAACGGGAAAAAAAATCAGGTCAATATTTCTAAGCCTGGCTTTCAAGAGGTCACCCTAAAAAGGGGTGTAGTCAGGGTTAAGCGTTGTTTCAATAAGCTGCAATATTAACCCCTCGCGTTCAAACTAGTTTGCCCCAACCCACTCTTCGAATTGGATGAAACTGTTCTATTTCTCAGAGGGAATTAATTAAGGAGAAATATTAAATTTGTATTACAGATATTTAATAGATGGTTCGCAAACGGAAATGATGAAATTCCATTTATGTTCGATATTTTTTTTTAAATAAATACTAAGGAAAATTACATTCCACCAAAAATATCTTATCGAAACACATATGAAGAATTTAGAAATGAATCTCTAATCTGCGATGTCCCAGCTAGGAAGACTTGTAAACAAAATTCTGTAGTTGATGCACGTAATATGTAGTTTTATAAATATGATTTATCAATTGTAGTAATTGTATAAGTGATAAAGAAGAATGTTTTAAATGTTTTGCTACGGGGTCAACACATCCAAGAATTATCAATTTGCCAAGCCACGAGGTTGGGAATGCAAGGTACTCCAGTTTTTACTACTACTCCTGTGAAACGGATTCTTGAAGAAGATATCGCAAAATTTGGTAATAAATTTAAAAAAAAAGAAGAAGCTGAAAGGTTTTAGATTTTAACTGTCACCCAAATGGCTTTGTTTTCTGCGTTCTGCTGATTCGCAGTCTACTAGTCTCCTATTGCCCTCACCCCTGCAAACATTTTTTTTTTTTTTTAGTCCAAAGGGGCAATTTGCCCAGAAAGGCTATTAATTTCGTTTTGGCGTTTTGCGTTGTTATACCTAACCTAACCTATAAACTTTGATTCACATTTCAAACTGTTGCCACCAAACAAATATTAGAGCCCTGTATTATATTTAAAGAACACAAATAATGAAGAATCTGCATGAATGTTTCTCGCATTGTGAAAAAACAACGGTACCTAAAGCCATCAAATTTTAAATAATGTAGTCTTCCAACAGAACATGGCCACTTGAAAGCCCAAATTTGGAATTTGGAATTTGTTTTATTATCTATTTCATATTTTGTAAAATTTTAATTAAATTTTGATGAACAAACTCAACGATTTCAAAGCGAGCAATGGAAACACGGTACCGGGCGGAAAAAAAAAAAAAAAACTTTTATCTCCAGCACGCGAGATTGTGCATCGGAAATTCTACAGAGATGCTCAGTTTAAAATTATTTTGCGATATTGCTGTTGAATTGAATTTTAGTTTTTAAGTGCGAAGAACACTATTTATTGTTGACAAATTCACCAATTTCGTTGGTAGTGCTAAACTACTTTCTTCGTATTGGAATAAAACACAAATATGAGTCACAGCACTATAAACGCAACTGATTGGAAGTTTAACCCGTTAACTGCAGCCTGGTGGTAGTGGCTGGATCGAACAATGAAACACCCTTTAAAAACGGTCTTAGGTCGAGCAGAGTTGCTTTGTGAAGAAATTGTGACTGTCCTTCATGACTATGAAGCATTCATGAATTCGGAGCCTCTCACCTTCCAATATGAAGACCAACTAGTTCCTAGATCATTTTCAAGTTTTCTACAAGGCATCAAGGAATGCAATGCACCGGATGTTGATGCGTCGACTATCTTGAGTTTAAATCGAAGGATCAAATATAAACAAAATCTGCGAAGAGATTCGAGAAATCAATACAGAAGTTGACCGTTGATTACCTAGGGCTTTTTGTTCAAAGTAAAGATGCTTCTAAAACCGCTATTGGAG
This sequence comes from Stegodyphus mimosarum, assembly GCA_000611955.2. Taxonomy (NCBI): domain Eukaryota; kingdom Metazoa; phylum Arthropoda; class Arachnida; order Araneae; family Eresidae; genus Stegodyphus; species Stegodyphus mimosarum. The sequence continues at coordinate 947,614 of KK122374.1, forward strand.
ATATAAAACTGTGCATTTGATTTCAACATGATATAAAAACATAACATACGTTGTTCTGATTATAATGTATAATCAGAATTCAGGTGGATGTTATTATCTGTGTTTTCATCTACCAGTTAAGTACTTATTTATTTTAATATAACCGTGTTAGCTTTACCTAAATACAAACAATATTCTTTTAATATAATTTTTGTGTACTCAAACCTGTTTTTGTGCGGTGGATGAGGACCGCAAAAGGAAAACCCATTAAAAAAAACGCACGGAACGTCTCGAGTATCTATAAAAAATAGTTTTAGCAACACAATTAAAAAAAATTTTTTTTTGCGGTGAATTGGGGCCGCATGAAAAAGTCTCATGCAGAAAATACTCAGTCGGTGATCAGTTTTTGCGATGACTGTTGTTTCTCTAGACGCTTGTATATGTCTCGGGGTAGCCGGATATACAAAATTGAAAGTCCTTTTGGAATTTTGAAGTTCTTTCAGAATTTGCAAGAAAATCACATTCTAATTTATGGCGAAATTGGAGTCCTGCACAGATTTGATCTACTGTTGTATAATCGTAATTATGTTCCAATTTGATTGAAATATTCATATACCGCACAAAAAAATCGCACAAATAAAAAATCGCCGAGAAAAGACTGCATAAAAACAGGTTTGAGTGTATTTGAATTGTATGTGAACAATATTTAATTTATATAATTTGTGTGCGTTTGTGTTTGATGAATCCGATAAGCGTGTGAAGCTTTGGACAGAAGAAACGGAGAACAAGCGTAATAAATAATATTATTGAATATCGTGACTTCATGCTGGCAGCGGAATATTTTGCGCTGGATTTTCTTTACGCTCTCTCAATAATCTGCACTTCTTTACAGAAGTTATCGCGACGGCTCTAAGGTATCTTTAATTGATTTCATTGCGAAATTGTACGGAATTTATATAATTAATTTCAACAAGATTTATTTTTCCTTTATTATTATTCTAGAAAGAAGATTCTTTAAATTTATATATGAGAATGAGACATTTCTCGACTGGTTTGGTAGAATTACTCTGTAATGTAGTAAACGAAAACGTCTTTATTTGAGAATCTTTGATGTGTAATGTTTCCTTATTAAAGCCTTGAGGAGGCCGGGTTTCAGAGGTAGACAGTTTAGCAGAAAATTCGGTGAATTAACGGATTGAATCTTCCGATAATCTTTAGAAAATCACTTCTCTTGGTAAAATAAAACAACTGAATAGGGTTATATATTGGTAGTTTCTATAGAAAGATGAAACATTGTATTTGCGACAAGATTTCAAAACTCTACCATTTTCTGTATAATGTGTACTCAGGCATCAGGTATCGTCAGTAATCAAATATCCGCAGTCTGTCCTTAGAGATTAAATCTATGAGTATGTTAAAAACGTGCAAGCTAAAAATGGTTGTTCTCGAATACTAAGCCCCCAAAACACGGCATTTAAATAGCGGATATTTAAAAGGAGAACCATATTTTGACGTAAAACCCTGTTTTGTGAAACGCAATATGCGGTATTTCATAAAGACGCGGATTTCGTATGAGAGTTAAAATTGTGCATCACCAATGGGATTACGACAGACGAGATATGTAGGATTTCAATAGAAAGCACAGCAGAAAACGGAATTTAAATAGAAGACCGTATTTTGAGTATAGAAAATACATTTTTACATGAAACACTCTTTAAAAAGAGATCAAATTATGAATGTTAAGTGGAAATGGGTTCGTTAGTGCAAGAAGTAAGAGCGAGCTAAAAATAGATCTTTTCAAAAAGTGATAATAGAAAAACTATGAACTTGCCAAAAGCACGCGATGCAATAGTGGATGAAACTCGCTATGGCTGTAAAGCAGAATATGCAAATATCATCTGAGGCGATCCATTAGAGTTTTTTTGTCCCAAAGATTAAAATTAGGCATTGATTGAGGATTTCGCCTTTGCGAAGCATTTGAGTAGATGAATTTAATTGCTGACACATAATTTTTTGGAGGTGGATTACGTTTTTGATTGGTTACGTTTTTGATTAGATAAGATAGATAATGGCTGCTCAAGACGACGATGGATGATTCAACATTGGTTTGCTGTCATTCAGCTTGAAGCAGGGTAGTCTATTAAAGATGTTACTTTCTTTGATTTCGGCTGTTCTGTAAATTCATTACCGTTAAAAAATTTCATCCCAGTCAGTAAACCATCCGGAGAATTGTTTATTGTCATCTAAGGTTTACTGTATCCTCATACGTTAAGTAAATTATTTTGGCCATAAGTTTGGGCTTAACCAAGCGGAATAGAGGAACGTCTGCGCTAAATCTAAAAGCAGTGGCTGTTACAATAGCTAAAAAGCCAATATCTGCAGCTACTCTGGGAGAAGACTGCATATACAAAACTATATAAATTGTATCCTCGGATACCAGGAGTTCATGTCTCTCTAAGCATTAAAGCAGCAAGAGTGAAGGGGAATAGTCAGAATGTAAATCGAAAACAAATTAAAGGATCCAATGCACTGTTCACAAATAAGGCTAGATTTCCACTAATCCGATAAGCATATGAGGCTCTGGACAGAAGGAACAGAGAGCAAGCCTAGTAATATTATTGAATAGCATGACTTCATGTTAGCAACGTAATATTTTGAGCTGGATTTTCTTTGATCTATCGCAACAATCTGCACTTCTTTACAGAAGGTACTATCTCGGCTCTAAGGTACCGGTATTTGATTTCATTGCGAGATTTTACATTCCAGTAGTTGGTCCGGAATTTGTTCTTATGGATGATATTACTTGTTCACATAGAGTAAACAATCTGTGGATGAGTACCTAGAGAGTAAAGGCATTGCTCACCTCGAGTGACTATGATATTCGCCAGATCTCGTTATCAGAGAAAATTTTTGAGACGGTATCAGGCCTGCTAAGCTACTCTCAGTTGCCAGTCCAAAGAAACATCTCTGAGATTACTATTTTCGCTCGGTAAATTAGACCAAAGAGAAATCCATTATCGCTAACATTGGCCGAACGAGACATCTGTATTCAAATTCTGAGCTGTATCGCTTAATAATCCCCTTTTACAAATCACCAAAATATATTTCAGTAAATTTTTAATATTTTCAAGTTGTTTTGCAATTATAGCACATAGCGGAAAACTGGTGGTCATTCAGCTAGTCATTTTAATCTCCGTATTAACGATTTTGAAAGACAAATGCCGCCATCTTTAAAATTTCCCATTATCTTTTAGAAGCAAAACTTTTCGTGGATTGATTGACCTCAGAAAAGATCTACACGAAGCTGCGCAATTTTTCTTTCCAAATCGTAAAAGGCTACGCAAGCGAAACTGTTCGCTGAATGCAATTGTTGCCGCTAGAAACATCCCGTTCTGGAAGGCACGTGTTTCTTAAAAAAGTTTCTTATTGCATTGTGCATGGCTGTATCTTATAAGATCAGCAGACGTGTTGTCTTTGCCTCTGTACCCCATCCCTCTAATACCAAATACTTGGAAGCTCTCACACTACAGGAACAGCAATTATTGCTTTCTAAGGAGCTTGACCATTTAATGAAGATACGAAGCTTCGCTGCAGAGCTTACATGAAGGTTAGAGGTGGCCGTATCTTTTATTTAGGCAACATTCATTTGCTTTATTGTAGAGACATTAGGTATTTTTTGAAGCAGGAGTCATCAAAAATGAGCAACGGAATTCGAACCACGGACCTCTGGATAGGCGCCGAGCGTCCTGACCACTCCACCACGAAGGCATGCAAAGAAGGGGGAAGAAATACATTATAGTATCGTTTACATTTTTCATGCATAAAGTGTGTTATACATGCATAAATAATTACAGATGAAAATAAGCATATTATGTTTACTGTAATTTTGTAATCATAAGTAATTGCCTAACGTGAAATTTGAGTCAATCAAAGCATAATGTTTCTTTCAGCTATTCTGAATTTATAGTCGAGTGCTTAACTTCTGAAAAGTAGTGTGGATAATTTTGTTTTCTTTTTGCATCACTTAAAATTTTCCTGCAACTAACTGACAATGAAAAAAAAAATAATAAAAAAATAATATTTAGAAAGGGTATGGAATTGAGAGAACAGCAATCACTGTGATCACGTTTGGCTTATAAGTCTAAAATTGATTTACGATAATGAGATATCTAAAAAAATATTTTCTTTGAAACAAAAATTAATTCCAAGTTTTTGCTTTGATAACTGAGGAATTATACCGATGTTCTGATTTTTGTAATGAATGTTTTGCATTTTAAAGAGGTAGAATGCGGAAAATATCATTATTTTTCTTAGTAGTTCTTGAAAGTGCACGATATTGATTCGCAATAAATTTTACATATCTAGTTATCTGAATTTTTCCTTATCCAAACTAGGATACGATTGTCAGAATTAGAATGATTTAACTGTGCTTATCCTTACAAGCACCTGCTGCTTCACAACCTATGTCTCCTTAAGCTGCGCGGCTCCACCAGTGACTGACTCGTTAAGATGGCTGAATACTGGGAGCTCAATCCGGGCTCGATCCCAGGCGAACGGATTGGCTATACAACTGTTTTCTCTATGTGTAACGGGAATACGAGATGGTCTCCATTAGGAAGTCCTCCATAAAGGTGTGCCTTCCCGGAAGCAGATAGCCCTCACGAGCTACGCCATTTTAATTCACTTAGCCTTACCTAAGCTGAGCAGATGTTTCTCCTATTTCGTGAACAATTCAATCGCATAATTGTATATTTACTTCTAGGTGACAGTACAAGACATTTTGCAAGTGTCACAGCAAGCGTAAAGGAGACTGCTTGCCTGTGAAATACAAAACGAATTGACCGTCCAGTCAGTTGCGCCTGAAGTTTGTCGCATGGCTGAAAGTGTACATAGCTAGAAACTGCACGATACGGTCAAAATTTGGAGAGATTCAGTATATAATACTTATAGGTACCACTTCACTGTTTTTTAAAGTTGTTGTACTATAAATTTTAAAATTTTCGGTAATAATTATTAATTAATTATTACATTTCTTCATTTTGTTCACTTGAATTTCTGTTGTTTCCACTGAACATCAATCTCCACTGACCACGAATAAACAAACATGGTAAATTTGAAATGAGAAATCATATGATTACGCTGCCACAGCTCTGTACTCTTTGTTTAAAATACATTGGCGGAAAAAATTAGGAAGAACAACAGTTATACTAAACTTCATATTAATTATATTAAATGAAAGGCAGCTGGCTGGTAACCTCAAAATCAACATTATTATGAAGTCCAATAGGCTTCATCTTCACTACACTGAAATATGCAAATTTTTGCGACCATTTTTTTCGACACACGTGGAAAGGAATGCAAGGGATGCTTCATATTCTAATTTCAAGAACTGTATGAGTAAATGGATAAAACATTTGTATGTGGTAGACTGGACATGTTGTTAAAAAGCCACTTGACGGCTTGTGAGATATGGGATGTAAATGAGAGAATGGAAGCAGAACAGACACTGATATAGGTCTGCAAAGATTTAAAAGTAGCCAAAAAGTCCTGTCAAGAATCTGCAACGGCTTAAAAACTCTAGTGATGTATGCAAACAAATCAGTCAAGGTTGGAACATGCCATAACAGACTCTGATGGCCATTGTTCGGCAACGATTGCTAGAAGAAATAGACAATTGATGTTAACCTATATTGCAATGGAATTTGCTGCAGCTACAAGAACTTAACTATCCAGGTATACGGTGAGTAATACATTGAGTAAAAGCGGGATGTATGCAAGGAAACCCATATTAGCGTTTCACTAACTCGGGCTGCGAAATGTGTACTGTTGCAGTTGTGCAAGAGGTTGTGTTATATGAAATACCTAGGATCTCTTTACTGATGAGTCTCTTAAGTGGATGCACTGATCTATGTCTATGTTTACCAAAGCAACTTTCTTAATAATTATGACAAGTTAGTTAGAGATAGAATTGGTAATAACTTCCTTCTAATCGATGACAATGTTTGTCTCTATAGCACTGCATTGACGACCAATTATCTCGAAGGCAAAGGAATTCAGCGGATGGAGTGGTATTCATATTCTCTGGGACGTATGTGGAATGCGTATAAATAATGATTTGCGTCACTGTAGTCCTAATCTAGCACTTTCTCATGAACATCAAGGCACTATTCATCAAAAATATATTTTCTTTTACCGCAGGAATTCATGAACAATCTAATGCACACAACGGAAGATCTATGTAAAGTCTGCATTTCGATTAGAGATGACAACACAGCTTATTAATTTTTTCTATGTATCTCTGAAAACTTGTAATACCAAATTTTTCCTACACCATTTTATACAAAATTTCCTTATGTTCCTGTTTAAATATATTTTTGCAGAAATAGGCAGTTCTGCATTTTGAAGGTATGTTCGTAACTACAAAATCATATCAGTTACATGAGTTTTTACAGTTGTTCCTTTAATTTTTCCCAGTTAAGTATATATTTTTTCTATGCTTTCTTGAGAACTTATAACTGGTTAGAATCTGAGCTTACAAATCAGTTATGAACTCGATTAGAATTTAAACTTACAGTTCAGCTATATCAGTACAGAAATGCATGACATGTCAAATATATATATTGTTACGAAATGTCCAGCTTCGGAAAGATAGCTTCTCCGCAAAGCAGGTTTAGGGTTGCCAGAAAATGGCAAGGGAAGGCAGGTTGCCATATTTGGTGAGAAATCGCTCTTTGTCGACATTTCGCGACAAAATTGGCTATATGCGATAGACGGATGGAGAACCTTTAGAACCAATTCTTACCAGTTTGGCCCAGAATGTTCTCGAACGCAAGTCAAGAATTATATAAACCCTGCTGGTACCCGAAGAGTCAGTCAGTTAATATTGAATGAGTGAGAGTCTGGTGAGAGTCAGTCAGTGTCTTGCAGTGTAGCGAGTTAGTGCCTCGTCAAGTTTTATCTTGAGTGTGTTGAGCTCCGAGAACGACCGAACCTATTCAGGAACTGTACTCTAGTGCTTATCGTCGAGTGCATCGCGAGTTGTAGCATGGAGAGTCTCGAGAGTACCTAGAGTTCCGAGAACAGCTGAACCGAGTCGGAAGCTGTACTCTGGTGCTTTGCCGGGAAGCTGTCTCCACCGTTACAACCTGATAGCCTGAAGCCTGTGTTGCTGATTGTGTCAGTGTATTTGTTGTAGTTTTAAAGCGCTTTTGGAGCTATCCTGAGTAATAATACTGGATAATAAATTATGTTTTGATACTTCATCAAGTGTTATCGCCGTTAATCACTCCAAATCCGCGAACCCGTACAAAAAACAAAATCAAAACAAAACAACAACAACAGAAAAAAACGCAACAATATGTAATTTGTTTTCCAAACTTATTAGCAAATGGATCTCTAAGTTATAGTGTACTGTTTGTTCTTTTGGTATGGCTAATCTTTTAAAAGTGATCAAAATTGCAATCATGAACACTCTTTACCGGAAGCTGTTCTTTTGAACATTTTATGTCAGTCAGAAAACAAAATACTAATTTTTTAAGTACTTAGTTATCTGACTGACAGAGAATATCGAGCAAAATATTCAAAATATTCATAGAGCAGAAATAGAATTAAAATCGGAGTTTTTAAACATTTTCTATGGGAACTAAAAGGTGCTTTCGTTTGTAACTGCTTTAATGTAGTAATTTATTTCAGTGATAGTGTCTAGACTCGTATTAAACTATTAAAATACTATTTAGGGATTAAATTTATTTTATAGGACATTCGTTGATTCTTCAATCATGCTTGAAATTTTGAGAGAATAAGTTAAGCTTCTCAGAACTAGCTTTAATCAGCCCTGATCATAATCTGCTAAAAATGAAACAACATGATGCAAATATATTATTATCAAAATACCAATGGCGCAAAGTTTTATTTTAACAATTTTTTGGCTAATGCGCATTTGGCACAGTTTTTGTTTTTGTTTTCCAAAATATATTTTTTTCATGTTTTGATATTAGTTTTTTAAAATTTTCGAGGTAAATCATTCGAATTTTTAATAACTGTGTAAAAAGTTATTTCTTTAATAACACATATATAAGGTTATTATTTAAATTAACTCGTTATTTATAATTTCAAACTTTGCTATAACTTCTCCTTTCCGTCTACTCACCAGAATGTAAATGAAGTTAGCTAGTACTATTTAAACTGAAGTTTTTGTATTGCAAAACACAGATAAAAATCGCCTCTGTAGTGGACCACATTACTAAGCTTAATAAGAGTTATCCAAAACTGTACGTTTTAGGAGTTTTTAATTACCAAATCATTCCAGACGATAACACTGGAGAACAAATTGTAACACAGTTTCTGTTGAGTACCGTTTTTGAGCTATTTTAGAGTTAAACAGGCAGACTGATTTCAAAACTGTAGTTAGTCTTCTTCTACCACTTCAAGATTTTTCTTTATACTTTATGTAAATGTGATCACTCTCCGCGGCATCGAGCGTGGATCATAGAAAGTACTATAACTCTCCTATTGACTGACATAAACCCTCCGATTAGCAGCAGGTGAATAATCTCGCAAGAGACCAGAGACAAGTGTATAGTTGCCTAGACAGTTCAGTTACGTCTGAGATACAGTACTGAGACGCTGTGTGTCGCTCTGATATAATGAAGCGCATTTTGATGAAGAGTCCTAGTTCTTGTTTGTATAGAAAAATAGCAGTGTTTAGTTTTTATTTATATTGAACAGAAACATTTCCTTATGTCTTCCTCTGCTAGTTTGCGTAGTAGGCGTTTAAACGGCCCCGATTCGTTTTGTGCATATGTGGCAGTTTTATCATTTCCAAAGGACAAACATCAGTACATTTGTCAGGCAAGCCTATTTTGCCTATTTTAAAGTAAAAACTGGTGATCAAGATAAATCATGGGCCAAAGTATGCAAGCTATGTGCCTAGAGTTTACGGATGTGGATGAAGGGATAAATTTCCCTTTAATACCTATGATTTGACTACAGCCCAAAGATCACTCAAGTGATTGTTACTTTTGTATAGTGTAAAAGTCAGGATATAGCACTAAAATCAAATGCAAAATAGAGTATCTTAGCTTACCATCAGCTATACGTCCAGTGCCAGTTTTCAAAGAATTATCCTCTCTGGAAATATGTTTGCTATTATAGTTCGACCGCCTCATCCGCGACCATGAGCGCAAATACGCATGCGCCATTCGGACCGAATTATTCTTAAAGTAGGGTGGAAGGGTGGAAACTTTCTTTCCCTCCGTTCTCTCTTTCCGGAGAAGGGAAGAATTTCACGTGACCTTTCACGTCGCAGCAAGTAATCACGCTCGTTTTCTGTATGTTTTGGCAGAATGCCAGCCAGGGTTGCGTTTGAGACGGTCGAACTATGCCAGAACAACCTAGGTGGCGTGTTTAGCTTTCAGATCTCCCAGAATGACAGCAGTTTTATTCATAAAGTTATCAAATTTAGAAGGTAGCTTATACGATATTCCTCTCTTGAGTCACATAAACCCTACTAGATCCTACTAAGGAAGTTGGCGACTTCTCGCAAAGGCATGAAATAATACCAAAACAGAAGAAGGGTGAAAATAATCCTTTATTATTCTAAACTATGAACAGAAGGGCAAGGGCACGTACTTCTTGTTTTACAATATAACCGGCAACTTGCGGTGGAACTTCAGAAATCGAAGCACAATAAATTCAAGACTAAAGAGTAGTAGATTTTTTAGGAGTTTTTAATTACCAAATCACTCCAGACGATAACACTGGAGACTAGTTTTAAGTTAAGGCTGACTAGGTTGACTCGATAAACCACGCTGCGTGACATTTATTTAAATGGCTGAAAAGGTGTATCAGCAACTCCGCGTAACAGCAAGGACAGATGCGTAACGTGCACTGGCTAACGAAAACACACTCTGAATAAACTGCAAGATTCACCCGTTTAAATACTCACTTCACTTAACAAATTTACATACTGGCGAGGAAACACGAGGGGAAGTTGAGAAATTCAGAGAAGATAACAAAAGTTTGAAAAATTGGTTAATGGAACTAAGGGAAACCCTACAAGCTATTTTTGGCGGGAGGATGATAAACTTTTATAATATGAAAGGGTTTTCCTTTCCGAAATATTTTTATGTTCGATGTTGGATCTTTATGATGGATTTCGAGATCCGAAGCCTAATCTACCGATATGTCAATACTTTGACATTTGACGTCCCTAATGAAAAAGACCAAATCCTCTCCACTCCCGGATGTTTTGTCCACTGTATTGGTATTATATCCTTTAGCTTTCAGATCTGCATTTTTACTTAATTTTGTTTCTCAACAGGAATAACTTGCATGTTATTGATTTCTGCAGTTTCTGAAAGTTCTTCAAACTGAATTCTGATTGCCTTAATATACAATACATTAATATTTCATTATAAAATTGGCAGTGTCTTCGAAATATGTGGAAACTGTAACTTAATTTTCGAACAAAGTTCTCTGCTTAAAACTCGAGCGCGTTTCTGACTGATCAACGCGACGGAAGATGCAACATCAAAATCTTGAGTCAACGGATGCATGAGACGGAAGGAATATGCAGCTTCTGTTAGTCCAGGGACTAGGCCATCAAGTGGTAGACCACTGACGTAGCTTCTTCATCTGGTGGTTTTAGCTTGGCAAACGCAATGGCCTTTACGTGTTGAGTGACCCTATTGAAGTAAACTCCGGTTGTACTTCACCCATTCCCTCCAGAGATCCGAAACGATCATGCAATCCAGGACGAGCGAACTTGGTTACATTACGAACGAGGACTTGATTTTCTTAAGCAATTCGTAATCCGTATCCGTATCCGTTGTAAGACAGAAGTGTTTCTAGCCTATGCGTGCAAGCTGCGTTTAGTACCGGCTCTAATTAGCTGTAATTATTTGGCTTTACGTTATATCGCTGTCGACATTTGAATATTTAACTGAGATCACTTAGAGTAGATTTAAATTACACTACTCTTTGACTCTTACTCTTTGACTACTCTTTCACGCTTAGCTTGAATTTAACTGTTTCTATTTAGTTGCATCATCAAGAGAAGTGAATGATATTGCTAGCAAGTTCTAAGTTGTCTTTAATAAAAAGCTTTAGTTAAACATTTCCAAGCGTTTGTAGTTACTTCAGACTTAACAGTATTAGCCGCAACCTGCACAATATTAGCGGCAATTAGCTTTACGTCTGTTAGGGGTTTCGGACTAATTAACTTCTACTGGATCAAGGAAAACCCATACGTATAAAAATTAAAATTTAAGTTTTACAATAACTTTAAAATTTAAAAAATTTTTTCCTATGAAATTCATTATTTCTTTAATTTTTGACTCAAAAAGCTCTTTTTCCCCTCTACTATTGTTAATTCGCATATTTATCATTCTTTCTTTCTAAATACCAAATTCAATGAAGACAGATTTAATAGTTTTTTGAAACATTGTTCTAAACTTGTGAAGTATTTTCTTTTTCCTTACAGTTGCCATCGTAATGTAACTAATAGCACGTCCGCTAGCAATCGGACAGTCCAGAATTCAAATCCAAGCAAGGGCATTGCGCATTTTACACGTTTCCTGCTGCAAGATGAAAGGCTTAATGGTCTCAAGAATGCCTTTCGAATTAAAAAGGTAATTCGTCACTACTAGGATTTGGCGATTGGGTCTCCCCGTCACTCTTTAAAGGAAAGAGAATAGAAGTATTTTCTCCTTCCTTACCGGGTGCATTTGTGGTGTAACTGGAAGCACTTCCGGCTAGCAGTTGGAAGATCCCAGAAGTCAAATTCCGGGGAAGGTGTTGCACATTTTCTGTGTTTCCTGTTCCAAAATAAAATGCCTAATAATCTGTGGGAAGTAACATGCTAAAATGTTTTCCCAAGAGAAAATAAAGTGAAACAGTTAATTAATTCAATGAAAAACATTTCAAGTGACAGTAATAATAAGACGTCTTATTAAAAGTCTATATTAAATTTTTAAGTTGGAATTCTGCATTTTAACACTTCGTTTGATTCATTGAAAATTTGTACTTACCAGTGCTATTTGTTAAAAGCTAGAACAAACTAAAATAGAAATCTTCCCAGTAAACTTAGTTTAATATAGACTAGAATATTACTAGAATCAGATTCTTAGTAAACTTATTTTAATTTTCTTAAAAAGGCTATAATTTAATTCTATTGACAAAAATTTCTTTCCTGGAATATACTTATAAATGCTGGACATTATCTCTTTCAGCATAAAAAAATAGAATATAAGGAGCACTATTTGAAATCGATATATTTCGATGCAACGTTAGAATAGCGATAAGACCTGTAATTTACGATGTTCGATAATGATATATAATTATCATAATTACGTGCAAATTAATGCATACAAGAAGTGCGCTCACCACATCCGACTAAGAAATACCTGTAATTAATTGGCATATTAATAATACCGTAGTGATTTATTTGTGCCTGCATGCACCATAATTAACATTGAGTACTTACTTCTATATAACATAAAATTTCTTACATTTTTTCTAAATGTGGTTTAAATCTATTTTATTGGAATTTTGTGAAATGTAGGTTTAATAACTAAAGCATTTTCAATCAAACTTTTTAAAAAAATAGGTCAAAACAGTTACTATTTATGACTTTTGACTGTCAATTTCTTTAAACATTTTCTTTATCATTGCATTATTTTATACTGTTGCATCTAATAAAGATTAATTAATTCATCCTTATAAGATGATATGAATGATAAAATTAAAGAGAGTTCAAGATAAATGTTTTAATATATATTAGTGTTTTTAGAAACTGAACACACAGGAAATCACAGAATGAGCAGCTGTTCCGTCTGAAAGACTTTCAGCTTAGCTAATTTTTTTTTATTTTTGAAGGCAATGAGAGGTAGACAACGTAGAACAAATGATTAATATTCCAAAATAATAAAGATTATGTTCTTAATCAAAATTAGTCTCTTGTTGTTCATATCTGGCGTGTGTTGTTTGCTTTATACACTTTGGCAGTGAATTAAACAAAAATTTAATGGCGTCTTGTGTAATAGCCATCCAAACTGCAGTAATGCATTATACTTCATCTGAACAAATTCCACACATTTTCCATTTAATCACATATCTAAGAGTTCAGAGAAAAACTGGGCCATTGATAACTCTGAAGAAGGCCTGAGTTTTTACTGCAACAGTAGAATTGACATTGTCTGCTGGAAAATTACCCCAAGAAAACTTTTCAAGCACAGAAGTGCGACTAGCCATTCTTAACTCTGAAAAAGACTTACGTTGTTACTGCTGCAGTAGTAATGGCATTATGCTTTGAAAAATTACCCCTGGTAGACCTTTATAAGTACGGAAGTGCGACTGGCTACAGAATGCAACTGACCTACTGAAGTTAATTATGATGGTTTGAACGTTTATGAAAGGTGATCTACATTTAAATCTAATTGCATCCCAGTCAAGTATGATCAGAGTTGACACGGTATGGTCAAGTACAAATACAGTCTTCTTGATGTACTTTACCCATTGGCAATGGACATAATATATACGACTTTCCTTTCGCTCAAACAAAACCGTCAGAGGAAACGATTTCATGCCACTCAGTCTACCATGCAAGACCTTTGATTTCTCTTTACACTCTGGCAGCTTATTGCTGTGTTGAAATGAACAAAGAGAACAGCGACTGATGCACACGCAATTCAGAGCGTAGTAAAAAGGGAGATGTTTTGTCAGGTGATATTAGCGAATTTTCAGCCGTTCGCCATTACTGCACAATATTGTTGGTGACGCGGAGCACTTAGCCCGAGGAATTCTGATGAGATGCTGGTCTTCTCTAGGCTTTAATTGATTCGATGTCCAGAACCTTCTCTTCGTGCCCTTTCGTTCCCTACGCCCTCTTTCAATCAGAAAACACTCCATCCCACTTACCTGAGAATATCCTGGAAAGAAAGAATTGTGTTAGACCAATAATGCATTATTTTGTCAAAAGCGCGGATGTGAGCGCCGTTGGTATGGTGTTGCAGTCCAGTTGTTTTAGAAGTTGGACCTACTGGGCGGCTTTTGAGTACGATTGTCTTACAAGGTGTAGAAACAGCTTTATTCATACTTTAACAATTGACAAAATGAGTTAAGTTTGTATTGAACAATGACTAAAATTCTTATTGAACCAGTACGTGCTTGCAAAAGAATCAGGGTTAATTTATATAAGAATTTTGAGCTTTCACAAACATTACTCCGGAATTTATGGAATAATGAAATTGAAATGCTAATATTTTTCTCCCCCTCTCTTGTCTACTTTACATATCAAGAATAAATAAATGTGGTAACTACATTCCTTCTAGGTATTCTATTTTTTAAGAATAAAAACCGTATTAAGAAATTACCAAAAATTTGTGCTTTAAAAAATCAAAACGTCTTTAAGCATTTTCATCGAAGATGCCTTCTTTAATGTAAATGCAAATTCGAAAAAGCATTTTCTTACTGGAATATTTTATAAGAATTAAATTTTATACTAAGTTCTAAGAAAGAGTTGTTTGAACTCTGTGCTACCACACTAAATTACGTAATAAAGCTTTTTTTATATCGTGTTCGCATAAAAGTGTAAAAAGATATTTGGGCGAATATACTAAAGAATATACATCCTGATTTTCGAAATTTTGCTGAATTTTATTAACTCTGAAATTCTGATTTTGCAAAAAATCTTCCTGATTCTGAAGATTTCGCAGGTGTTTGGGAATAATTTCTGAAGACGGGGCCCTCAAGAGAAACCTTCCTGGTTTTCGAGATTCTGATGAGTAATATTTTCATCATATTGCAAAAGATTATTAGTGTTTTATGGGAATTATTCTGAACACCTTGTGTCTATGTTGTTGTAGTCGAGTCCATATTTCATGAAAATTGGTTGCCAGAGCCTAAAGGAGGTTCAACTACAACTTCCACCCCCATTTTGAGTCTCTCACCAAAACATACGAGAGGACTTCGACTTGTCATATATGTAGCTTGCCCTCATGCTACAAAGACACTACACATTCATAAACATGCATGCTTTCCCCGGGATTCGAATCCGGGCCTTTCGTTACCGCAATAGGCTCCCCTAACCACTATATCGTCTGGGCGGCAGTTGCGCCTATGTTTGAAGAGTATAAACTAGTGGGTTCGTCTAACGTGAAATTTATCGAACAGTTTGGATCGAACAGCACTTGGATTTTTACTTTAAAATAGGAACATTTTCTGAATTAAAAAAAATACGCAGTAAACGTTCTGTGAGACAACACTTGGGTTTCAGATGATTTTAGTCTTCCGCAGATTTAATCGTCTTAGAGAAATAATGTTCAATACCGTTGTTCTCAGAAATATTGCTCATTTTCTTAGGGAAGTGATCACCATACGAAGGTTTATTGAAAATATAAAAGTCTGACGTATTATTTCGCAAGGTACTCTTACATTGAATTGATTTTACGGGAATATATCATAGTTATGAAACCATAATACTTTTACGAATAACTTCTAAAATGAGATATGATTATGGAGTAGTTCTGCACAAACTTTTAATATTGGGGTAATAAGATTAACTTTATTACCAGAGCCGAATTATTGAATGCCATTTTAATGTAGTGTATAAGATCTATAGTTATTGTATTCGTAGTATTATTCTATACTGATTTTTGATACTGGTAAGGAATATTAAAATACAGAATCAAGAAGCATTTGTACTAAATATTGTAAAAATAGTATGGCCATCATTGCAGGTGTAGAACTCTTATGTACTAAGCTCTAGTACTGTAAAAATAACATCGACGTTATGGATACCGTAGAATTAATATTTGTTGTTGCTTATTGTAAAGAATAAATTCCGTGCAATTGTAATTTGTGTTATTACTGCAATTATAATGCTGTTAGGGCTTGTTACAATTTGGAAGTATCATGCATCAATATTAGTGCTGTTAAAATATGATCAGGATTATAACTGTGAATTATTCTGCGTAAATTTTCAGAGTTATTAAAAACCAAGATTACAGATGCCATGAAGAAGTATTATGATATATAAGTGTTTATAAGTAACAAAATAGTGTTATTAGCGACGGTCATAGTTGTAGACTTATGGGATAATAATTTTATTGCTGATAAGAATAATGTTATTATTTTTTTTAATTTGTTATAAATGCATATTATTCATATTTAAGTACAAAAGTTGGTTATAATAGCAAATTATAAAGGCTGGGAAAATAACATTCTTGGATCTAGGGGTAAAGATTGACCTTTACAACCTGGCTGTATAATTTAAAAGAATAATGAACTGAGTTTTTAGCTTCATTTAGTCTATTGAGCTTAAATCCGAAATTTTTTACGAAATTTAGGTAAGAACCTTCGGAGGCATAATAAATACAAGAAATCAGAAGAAAATTAGAGATAAAAAAGGAAGATAAGATGGTCTAAAGGAAATAAAGAGATGTTATTTAGAAAATTTGAGATTTGAGGAAATTGCTAGATCACTGCCTAAAGTATGGGCAACTTCGCGGAATGTTAGTGAAAGGTTTCATTATAAGTTACAAAAAATATAATAGAGTTGTTTTAGGTGATAAAACAAAGAATTTGGGGTATATTCTGGAGCATTGCGCTGGTGTTCTTTTCTGGATATGAAAGTTGAGTAATGGAGATTTTCTTGGAAGTAGACCGATATCTAGCAGCGGAAATGCTTGAGAAAAGGAAGCGAAATGAGCTTAGCTTGGTCTTGATAGTAAAATAGAAGTAAATACTCGAGATATTTTTATATGTGAAGAAAGTAGACATTGAAGTTGTTTCTAAAAGTCAGCGGTAAGTAAATTCTGATAATATTTTTAGCCATTAAACTGAGCTATGCATTAGAATGCTTTTTACATGTTACCTGACCATCATCAACAACAACCTAGGAAGTGGGATTGAGTTTCACAGAAATTCGCGAAAGTAAAATGGATTTTTGTTACAGATTCTAGATTCGGAAGCTTGTTGGTATTGCCGAAACTGTAGTGTTGTTATCTTTAAAATCAAGTGAGATCTCTTGTGAGTGTGAAACTAAAACACTCGCCATACACACACAATACTAGTCCGTGTGACTATGATCCCTTCGCTAAAATGAAAGAACCACCGCGAAAGATCCATTAGTACTCAGACAATGGAAGAAAATATCCAGAATTCTTAGGCAAACAATAGTAGAATTTTCTGGCAATGTTGACAGACATCTTTTATTATGAAGATGCATACTTAAACAAACAAACAAGAGAAGTAATACCGACAAGGTTATCCGTGCTCTGCTGAAGTCCGCGCTGGGACATCAAAAGAAGTGGACGTGCTGATAATGAATTGATGTCTTTCAGTAATTTTCAGACGGTGGTAAGCAAAGCAGACGATAATAAGTGGCATAAGTGTTTGTACCTATTATAGGAAATTTTTTTTCAAGCTATCGACGTGTTGTCATTACTTTTTATAATAATTTTTGCTCCATAATTGCAATGCATAATTTGTTTAACTGATTTATCTTTTCATGTACTTCCAACATATATTGTAATAGTGAAGAATACCTAAAATAGATACTGCATTAGTAGAATGATGTAAAATGTTGCAGATCTTGCAGCCTTATTGTAATTTAGCATCTATATTTTTTATGAAATTTAATTGCATAACTGTGGATATACGTTATAATTATGTGTAAACTGAATCAGATAAAATCACTGAATACAATATAAACTTTTCATTTGTCAATGCTCCACTGCATGCATCACAAACTAGTGTGAATTCAAGATAAACTATCAAAAGTACTTTGCACATAGTCTCAACAGCAGTCTTCCTACATTTTTATTTCTTATTCCGATCCTTCTTTTAGTATTGCTCACCTAACATTGCCAACTTCCAGCATTTAATTGAATCGTACCCCTTAGCAAACGAAAAAAAAAATGATTTGACTGTATATACTTTTCAATGATATCCTGTCTTCTCTGTTATAGAACGCCTTGACATCGTTTGGGCTCGAGAGTATACTTTCATACCGTCTGGTTACATTTACATCACTTTAAAAATGCCATTATTATTAATGAAGTGCATCGTGTGTGTTATATCGTGTGTGCTATGGGATTACATGTCTCGCTGCACTTGTGTATCGAGAATGTAATATAAATAATGCAACATTTTTAGAAAAGAAAGATTGTAATGGATTCGTATGTAATTCTATAAATATGAATCACTGACGAGTTCAGTCAAGGATCATAGTAAGACTTTTAACAAGTGAAATCTTAATTAAAAGTTTTTCTCGTTAAAAGTTATGCCATTTTTTATTATTTGATGAGTTTATAGATAGATCTATGCTACTATGCAGATGTAATTTAGGAAGCAGGAGATGAAAATCAATTTTTGCAAATAATAAAAATTATTGTTAGTCCAAAGGGATTTAGTCCCGAAGGACTATTACTTTCGTTTTGCGATTTTGCGTTGATTCACTCTGAATGCCCGATTCACTTTTCAAATTGTTGCCACTAAATGTTATCGCTCTGCATTAAAGTTTAAAAAATGAAAAATCTGCATAAATGTATGCATGTTATTATTATTATTTTTTTTTTTGACGTAGCTTTCTCTTCAAAAATCGTCTGCGTGCGTTGCACGGGAAAATAAAAAGGAATTTTAATTACAGTTCTAAATAAATAGCCAAATAAATGTGAAATTCGTAACAATATTCTCTAAAACTTTAACGAATTTTTCATTAA